>JAQIVE010002277.1:0-20532 GCA_034698285.1 Sminthurinus bimaculatus | reverse complement strand
TGATGTACAATCAAACGGAAAAATCTATGACATGCAGCACTACTAGATGCTGCCGTACAATTCAAACAGATACGGTAAGTTGAGTAAGCATTAAGTATTAAGTATTATGATAAAATGCGTATTTCTGGCATATAAAGATATACTGTACTTTTTTATTTAAGTTGAAATTATGAAAAAATGGTAGAAAAAAGAGTCTGAACATGCGGAGCCATCTTACGGAAGCTGGAGGCGATGGGGAAGTAGAGGATTTTGTAGGAGTTGATCACGCCGTTGGACACCGCGGGGGGCTGCCAACTCAACTGGAGACTCTGCGAGGAGAGGCGAGTGCAGCCCAGAGATCGGACTGGACTCGTGGCAACTAGAAAAAATAGAATATTATACATAGAATCGTACAATATTGCTCTTAATTTATATAATTTGATTTAATTGAGTTGAGTTAATCTAAATTAAGTTACCATGCTCAAGAGTTTGGACGAGGACGGGTTGGGAGTTGGGGCCGACTCCGGCACTGTTGAGACCCGCAATTTGGATCTCATACTGAGAGAAGGCTGTCAAGCCAATTAGAGCATATTGGCAGCAGTGGGAGGCCGACCAGGAATAATCCTCCTCATTCTGATTGTTGGAATTTAGACTCGAGTTGGAGTTGGAAGACAAACTTTTGAAAGTGGAAGAAGACGACGACGAAGAAGTGGATGGAAACAATAGAGCTTCCGTTGGCACCACCAGCTTTTTGGCCTCCTCTCCGTTAGATCTGTACAAATAAACAATTTAAAAAAAAGCCTAAAGTAAAAAACTATTTTTCGAAATTCCTGTAATTTCTAATCAAATTTTTACAAAGTTTTGAATTTAACGTACGAATGACTGCTGGCGAAAATTTGATAGCCCAAAATGATTCCGTGAGCCAGTTCGGCTCCCACAGGGGACCAGTTTAGAAGAATACTCGAGCTGGTCAAAGCTCGCACTCGTAACTGCAAAAAATTAAAATTTTGACAAAAAAACGATTAAAATTTGGGCTTTAAAAAAATAACTTGCAATTAACAATCTGTTAGTTTTTACAAAAAGGAAGAACTTTGAAAATTCAAAGCGGATTAAATTTATTGTAATTATTATTTATTAAAGCTTGTCATCGTACAAAAGTTGGAGGTCCAGACGGCGGACTCGCCAGCGTTCTGACCGCCGTGGCCACAGAGCTCCCGGAACCCGCCGAGTTGACCGCAGACACTTGAAAGTTGTACAGGAGGGAGGGCAACAGGTTCTGGACTTTGGCCTGTGTCATGCCGCCGAGAACCTCCAGTCGCTGGATTGGAAAGGTGGACTTGTCGCCCCCTTGTAAAACCGGCGCGTACTCCACAACGTACATGAGAACTGGAGCAGGAGCTGGAGCTGGAGCTGAAACTGAGCCAGGATACAAGTCAACGTCTCGATTGATCTCGTTCAAAGTTCCATCCCTAGATGGATGATGAGTTGGTGTTGATGGTGCGGATTGCTGTGGTGGTGGTGGATCCCATTGCAAGAGCACGAATCTTGAGCTAACTTCCAGTACTTTGAGATTCTCCGGAGCTTTTGGTTTTTCTACGAAAAAAAACAAATTTTTCTTGCATAATAATGTAAATCATTTTAATATTCCACGAATTTTTAATTTTTTCATGCACTAAAAAAGCATTGAATGTGTACCAAAAATGTGGAGTTCGAATTCCTGTGAAATTTTGCCCATGGAGTTGTTGGCGGTGCATTGATAGACGCCGGAATCGAGAATCGGATCCAGATTCTTCATCACGAGACTCACACGTGTCTTCTTGCCTTCGCGGTGAGTCGTCGTGTACAATCTGTCAAAAATGAGAGGAGCCACATCCATAAAGATACATTTTTCACATTGGTATAGTATGTAGTACGTATGTACTGCATGGGTGTGTGTGGTGTGATAGACTTTCTCCAGATTTCTCCCGTTTTTCCAGTTCCTCTTAACGGTATGTATGAGAAAGTCATCCGTGCCTACCCCGCAATTTTTCAATCTATAGTCTAGCCATATAAGCCCGCGAAAAAATCATCGGTCCATAAT
This sequence comes from Sminthurinus bimaculatus, assembly GCA_034698285.1. Classification (NCBI taxonomy): domain Eukaryota; kingdom Metazoa; phylum Arthropoda; class Collembola; order Symphypleona; family Katiannidae; genus Sminthurinus; species Sminthurinus bimaculatus. The sequence continues at coordinate 18,473 of JAQIVE010002277.1, read as the reverse complement.
GTTCTCCTGGAAATTTCTCATTTCTTCCCGCATCAACATCAAACGCTCATCATCAGGATCCGAGGATCCGGGGGAATGCAATGACTGGAAAAGGCAATCAAGCTACAAACTAAAAAACCCCCGCATCTAATTCCAACTGTGATTCTTTCCCTGACGATGAGTCTTTCAGCGTTCACCTTCAATTTTAAATTCATGTCGATTCCCGATTTTAAAAAACTTCATTTTTACTTTAATAATTTTATTTTTTAAACAGCCCTTAGAAAAAAATCTTATCAAATCTTATGAAAATTGGATGAGATTTGACAAGATTGACAACTTTTGATGAGATTTTTATAATATTTCATCAAAATTGATAAAAATTGACAAGATTGACAACTTTTGATGAGATTTTCATAATATTTCATCAAAATTGATAAAAATTGATAAGATTTTCCACTAAAATCGTGTCAAAATTCATCAGATTTTTTGACAAGATTTTTTTCTAAGGGAAGTTTACAAATTTGCTTTTTCTATGGTTATGTAAAAACTTGTTGATGAAGTAGTTGATTGAGCGTTTCTGATTGGACCCGTTTTCTAAATTTTAAATGAAAATTTGATGATTTTTTTATTCTACAAACTTCAACTTTTGGGGAAAAGTTGAAAAGGCCCAAGTTGTGTCGCGATTGAATATTAATGCCTTCTACCAGTGCAGTGTATAAACAATATAGATAAATACATGGAAAGTTGAAAGGAGACTCAAAGTGTCGTCAAAAAGTATTTTATCTGTTTTTGTGGAATTTCAATGAATTTCCACATTTAAGAAAACATCAAATACACAGTATGCTGTATGTATATGTAAGATACAGGAAAAACTATTGAGCAACTCTCAGCTCAGTCGTCTCTCAGTCCCTGATTTCAGATTTATCCCCGCGCTCTTTTTTTCTTTTCATCACTTTCCTACACAAAGCAGCTCAACTCAGAGTCGACAGTTCACATCATTCGATACCGACGCATCCATACTTATGTCGGTACATATGTATAATGTATACCGGCGATTCCGCTCGACTCGACTCCATGATGACTTTTGAATCTTTCTCAAGAGTCGACATGGACATCCATCCACATATGATATAAGCATTGATAATAATATATAAGAGAAAAATCGTCATGTTTTATACATCAAGATCAAGATCAAGGGGAGCGAAGAGCAGAGAAATACTCCAAATCCAGAGAATCCAAAGAAAAAAAAACATCCACAAGCCTTGGCCACAAAACCCGAAAATCTAAAGCTGAATTGAAATGTATATTGGATATTTGTATGTATATACATAATATAAGAAAAAACTCTATACGCCTTAAAAAGACGGGGAAAAAGTCTCATCCTACATATCTATATAGAAAGCCAAAGCAAAACATTTCCAAAGGAATTTCCATGTCGGTTCCCAACTTTTCCTGCGTCTTTTCCCTTCGACGAAGACGAAGGAATGTTTGTAAACATGAGGAAGAGAGTGTGTAAATGTATGTGAAATGTGTATGGATGTATGAAAGTAGGTACTATATAATTCATATGGGAAAGAGAGATGTGCAGCTACCTGTTTGCTGGCACGCTGTCGAACACTGTCGAACCCTTTGTCCAGGTTACTGCAAAAATATATATAAAAAATCAAAAAAACATGTCTTGTACCGTAAACACTCAATTAGTCGCCCTGGAGTTTAACTGATGTTTGACAACATTTTTTATTACGGGACCAAACAATTTTTGTACCGTAAATTCTCAAATAGTAAGGCTGCCGTACTATTCAAATTTTTACCATTTTTTCCAATAGTAGTTTTCCAATTTATATCACATGTGCGTACTTTCAATGGTCCGAATTTCTAATAGTATTAGTTCCGTGTTACTACTAAGAAATATTCGGTATATCAGGTAAAATTTTCAAATTGAAATTTTTATATCATCCCTTAGAAAAAAATCTTGAAAATTTGACGAGATTTGAAAAGATTCACAATTTTGATGAGATTTTCATAATATTTCATCAAAATTTGACGAGATTTGAAAAGATTCACAATTTTGAAGAGATTTTCGTAATATTTCATCAAAATTTGATCAAAGTTAATAAATAAGATTTTTGACCAAAATCGTGTAAAAAACGTATGAAATTTTTTGACAAGATTATTTTTCTCTTGCTTTTTCTGTTATTTTGCTGTACTATTAGAGATTTTACGGTATAAAAATGTAATAATTTTACTGACATCATTTTCTACATTAATTACTGAGTATATTGAGGTAAAACAGGCTTTTATTTGAGGGTTGGCATTTAATCAAACTTTTACGGTAAATCTATGTATATCTGTTATAGAAACTAAGGATGTACATAGCATGCACCATTTTTATGAAGGAATGAGAGATGGGGAAAAGAATGGAAAAGTTTGGTTCCCCGAAAAAAGGTCGGACTTTCTTTTGAGTCAAAGTTGTGGGTCCAAGAAAAGCAGAAAGTCCAGGAGGGAAAAAGAAACAAAGTGACTGTGGAAGAACATAAACATAAAACTTGGGGAGAAAGGCAAGTCAACGTGGAGATGAAGGGGAGAAAGGGAAGCGGAGGGCGCAAGAAAAGAAGACGAAGAATAAGAAGAATAGGAGGGGAATAATACTCACCTGTCATGGGAAAGTCTCCATGGGCTTCGCATGTGACCTCATGCGACTTGCCCTGACTCACTGATTGTCTCTCCAGTGCTTTTGTAAAATACGGCGGAACTGTCAATTGTCAAAATTGTACACTTTATACACAAGTACATACATCGTACATGGATACATTGTTTATTGCTCTTTTTTTCTGTTTTCGACTTTTTTCTATCATTTTTTTTTGCTGTTCTCTATTTTTTCCCTCTTATGCCTTTCTTTTCTTTGTATTGTGTAGCATTATCATCATTATTTTATTATCAATATTATTACTGGAGAAAAAAGCCATGTTTTTTTGTCCTCATATGTATTAATCTATATATTATTATTATTATTATGTTTTCATGGGAAAATCTTTTTCTTCTTGACAAATCTGCTCGTCCAGTCAACTTGAACACAATTCAACGTGTATGTAAGTATGTTTTCCTTTGCCCTATAATTACTCTATATTTTTTTATTCCTTTCACGTTTACTACTTTTTTTCATGGATTTCTTTTACTTTCAGCCTGTCATTTAATTTCCTAATTTTGACCCATTTTCTTTTGGCGATTTTTCGGAAACTAATTTATTTTTTGCAAAGTATAATTTGCAATTAAGTAGGTGTTCTTATTGTATAATTCAATAGATTTTTTGTATGTACCATCGACTTTGAGGAAGACGACTTTGGAGAGTCCAGAGCCCACTCCGTTTTCAATTTTGCACAGATAGTTTGACTCGTGGCGTTCGTCCACCTCGGAAAAGTGGAGAGAGCCGTTGGGCAGGATCTGGACGCTTGAGGAGGGCCAAAGGGTCTCCACAGGACGCCACTTCATATCCAAACCATCTCCTGCCGGGACACAAACAATTTGTTAAGACATGCTCCTTCGTACATATACAACTGACAAGTTTTTATGGAGACATTTTTGCTTCATCTAAAGAAATTTTTATTTATTGAAGTGGTCGCTAGATTTTATTTATTTATCACGTTGTTTATTTTTCTGCTGTTATGTTTTCAAAATACAATAAAGGTTGTTTTTCAATATATATTTTACCTGTGGACTTGAGCCATTTGGCGGTGCTTGGAGTTGGGACTCCCTGACCCAGGCAGGGGAACAGAGCTTCGTCTCCCCGGGAAACGTTCAGGTCACGGGGCTCTTGAACCCATTTTGGTCCCACTGTCCAGGTGAAAGTTGGAAAGGAAATTTTGGAAAAATACAAAGCTTTGAGTTTGTGCTGTCATTAAAAGGGTGATGGAAAGTATAATGGAAAGCTCTCCATAAATTACAACTAATATCTTTCAAGTAAATTCAACTATTTTACTAACAATAGATACTAGGATAAGGTAGCAAATGTTTGCAAAACAAAATGAGTTTGTCACAAAAAATCGAGCATCATTTTTTTGGGTTGCCTGGAATAGTCTGGATGATTACTTAAAGGAATCTTTGAGGGGAAAATGAGAAATCTTTCCCATTTTTCAATTTCTTCAAGGTTTCTTTAACGTAAATTTTAAACTGCTAGGTCATTTTTTAAAAATACACGTTCTCTATTGTTCAGTGCATCAGTGCATCAATCGTAAAAAATCAAAATATTGGTTCATATGTCTTTTATTAGATTTTGGAATTTTATGGTCAAATGTTCGGAAAAAGTAAAATGGTCAAGATTCCTCGTGATAAAGGGAACAAAATGTGCGTTAAATGGGCTCAAAAACAAATTCAACGATAGGATTCGTTTTAAAAAGAGGAGAATGAAACATGTGGAATCGTTGTATTTTTTCGCAGTCAAAAACTTGGTTACAGTCTATGGAAAAAATTTTTGAAAATTTTCTGTTCACTATATTGACTATGAACTAGATGCTAATGATGTGTAGTTCAAAATCAAAATATCAAGATTTAATTAAAAAACTGACGACAAAACACACAAAACGCAAAGTTTAAAATCAACCGTTGGTTGAGCAAAAGTCGAGCAAAATTGAGGAGAAAAAACCAAGACAAGAGGGGGTAAAAATTCACAAGTAGAGAAAAGGTACCGCAAAATCTTGTACGTGAAGCGGGGTCCAAATTTCTATACAAGTAATATACGAGAAATATAGGCAAAAACAGTTCGATCAAAAATGCTTATAATATTATAGGTATTTAAAAGAGGAACAAAGGCAGTAAAAAAGAAGTTGGAAGTCAAGGCCCCAAAGTTGAGATCAAAAGTGGGTACAAAAAACTGAGGGCTGTTGTCGTTCTGCAGCCAAAAAAAAACTGAGGGCTGATCACAAACAGTTTAGAGCAAAACTTGGGGGAAAATTGACCGGTAAAATTGAGGGTATTAAAAAGAGTAAGCTAGAAAAAACGCGGTTCATTCTCATGCAAAATATTGATTTGTATATATTTGTACAGTAAAATCGCAGAGACAAAAATAGCGATAAAAAATTTCCATTCAAAAATACGTTTTCAAAATAACGAACAATTTTTTGGCTTCTTCCTGGCTGCCAAGTCCGGTGTCTTGTAGTAGTGGCAAGATGAGTCAAGTTGCAGAGAGGGAAAGATAGAGAAAGAGCAAAGGAGAGGGACAAAGTCCTCTACATACACGGAGTGCCTATATTTTTTCGCAGGGTTGGTCAAATTTTGGCATCATGTGACGTGAAACAAAATGCAAAACTTGGCGATGCCTTTAAAATTGGCAAAAAACAGCCCAAATTGTGTATAATAATTATCTGTATGCTATATAGTGATGTTGTGCAAAATTCATTGGATAGTAAAATTTTCAACGTTTAAATCTAAAGTGGTGACGTGGGCAAACTTCCTCAAAATGTGTAACAATATAATACGAAAATATTTTACTCCATTCAAAAAAAGCCTATTTGCAGAGCCTTTCTACTCGATGCCATCTCAGCTCAAGTGAAATTGGCATGAATTATTAATTAGTTAGAAATAAATAAATTCTCATGCTTTTGTAATGACTTGATGTACTAATGTTCATTCTAATTTTTAAATTTTTGTAAAAAACCCGCAACATTTGAGTCACTAAATTACTTTGACAATATTAATAAAAAATACGGGGTTATGAAAAAGTTGGAGATTTATGTACATTTTTTTGTGGTTACTTTGTGTGCTGACAATACGAATTGAAAATAATGCCAAGACACAGAATCTTTAAATTTTTTCGGTTTTTCATGGAAGTATGGTGAAATGCCAATATATCTATTATGCATGAGTGAGTGATTGGGATTGTTGCTTACCGAGGACCTGGAGCCGGGCGTTCAGCTCGGACTGAGATCCCGAGTTGGAGACGTGGCAGGTGTAGATGCCGGAGTGCGCGGAGGTGAGGTGAGAGAATTGGAGGACGGAGGACCAGGGATCAAGGCTCGTTATGGACATGTTCTTGACTCTCAACTCCTCACCCCCCGACACCAGCCCGGATCCGTCTTTCAGGAAATTTATGGTGATTGGAATGTCTCCCTGCGTCACCCCGCACACCAACCGCGACCGACTTCCTTCTCTCAACCCTTCTTGGAAGCTAAACGGCTCTATCTTTACCGGAACTATTCGTACGTATCAACCCCAACATTGTTGTTGTCAGGGCAAAGGCCACAGTTACACAAAAAAGCCAGGAGTAGATTTTCGTCCACAAATCCACAAACGAGAGAGGAGCGAACAAGAGAAACAGAGAGAAACAAAACAAGGGGAGTAAATAAACAGTAAAAAATTCGGGGAAAATCAAAACATTTAACAAACTCATGTCATTTTTCTTGCCCCCGCCAATTTTAAATCAATGGCTTGATTACCTCAAGATTTTTTCTAGATTTATGTAGATACTTTCAATTAATATGTATGTAATTACTTACAATTATGCACAATAACAAGAATATAAGAAAACTGGAAGAAAATCCGCATTCACAACTTTATCATTCCATCATACAAAACGTAATAAAAATCATCGCGCATCACTCACAGTCAACTCATTCACTCGTTCGAGTATATTGTAAAAAAATATAAATAAAATCAGTTAAATAAAGTTCAGTTAGCTACTTAATAAGTTTAAACACCAAATATACACAAGCTAAGAAAGTTGATTCTTCCACATGATTCATTTTTTGGGAGTTGGAAAACAAGGAGTTTAACTTTTTTCAAGTATTTTTTTCAAAAGGCAGCTCTTGAATAAAATTGGACAGATTTTCGATTTTTTGCTTGTCTCGAAATCTTTTTCGAAAAATGTTTGTACCGAGAACCGTGAGCTCGTGAGTCCGGGTGACGGTCTGGAGGGAGTCCGAGGCGGTGCAGACGTAGGTTCCCGCGTGAGCGGGAGAAGCTGCGGGAATGCTCAAGAGGCTGGTGAATCCATCCGTCGCCAGGACAGTGAAAGACGCTTCTTCATCATTATTATTATTATGGTTATTATTACTATTGTTAATGTCATTGATCGTGATAACGTTGCTGTTCATCTTGTTGATATTGTTGTTGTTGTTACTATGGCGAAAGACGGTCGACTCCCCAACATTACTGGCTTTACGATGCCCACTAGAGGTCAACTTGGTCCACCGGATTTGACCCAGGCCCGAGCTGAGGACGCAGAGGAGGGACACCCGGTCAAACTCCACTACTTGGCTCTTCTCGGCAAAGGTCGCGATCCGAAGCGGAGCTGTAGTCATTCATTCAGTTAATCTAATGCTTAATTGAATTGCTCTTTTCTCAAGGAAAAGCTCAAGTTTCTCTTATAGACTGTACAATTGTCAATTATCCCCAATAAAAACAGACTGGGCGGTCAATTAGATTAAATTCGATTAAAAATTTTGATAAAAAGTTTAAGAGTTGTTCCAAACAATTTTAAGCATTCTTTTAGCATTTTTTTTCAAAGTGTCCCTTTTTTTTCTTACCCACGACGTTAACTTGGACATCGTTGCGGGCCGTTCGACCCTGACTGTCCCACGCAATGCAGCTGTAGGTGCCGGCCGTGACTCGTTCCACGGGGGAAATTGTTAAGGTCCCATTACTCGCCACTCGTTGACGGGGATTCAGGGGCAGCTTTAGACCATCTGTGGAGCCAAAATTGTGAAAAAATCGGATAAAATGCATCGGGATTTTTTCCATATTCTGGAGAATTCTACAATATGAAGGAAAAAATGACTCTGGCTGGACTGCATCGTAAACTCTCTCCTCATTTTTTTACACTTGTCTACTCTCATACTTTCACTCCTCACCACTTTCACGATGTATTTTATATGCTTTGTACCATATAAAATACATTTTTTCTCCAGCATCCAGTCATAACTTTGCGGCCGTATTCTGGAGCATGTGTTGGTGTTTTGGTGTATATAAAACCACAGAATGGGGAGAGATACAGAAAAATGCTGGACATGAAAATTTATTGTGTGGGTGGGAGGGGGAGGCTCCAGCGTAATTTTTTGTGTGGTTGCTTTGGCTATTATTATTGTCCCTTAATATTTCATGGACAAGACACAAGAAGTTGTAGGTATTTATCTGGATCCTGGCTTTTTTCCACCCATGATGTCCAGCCTCTGTTTCTCCAGGAAAAGGATGAAGCACAGGAGAGAGTACATGCACACCAGTAAGTGAAAGTGAGAGGGATATGGCCGAGTTAAAGTAGAAATCGATGGACAGCAAAACGACTGGAGAGTCTGGATTATTTTGGAAGGAAATTCGTCTCGACTCTAGTCTAGCCTCATGGTCAGCTTATACACTTTACTTTACTTTACTCCACTCCACTTGTTTTCACTTTGGAGAAATTTATCTAGTTTAGGGGGGGACGTAAAATAAAAAGTGCGTGGAGTTTTACAGATATTTTTGAAGGAATAAACCCACGTAAAATAAATATTGCGATTATCTGTGTCTGTGTATTTTTAGCTTTTGAGTCAGAATTCTTCTCCTTATTTTGGTTGGTGTTTTTTTAATTTTTTTAAAACGATATACAGTAAAACCTTCGATACGCGACCACCGTTAATATAAAATTAACACGGTTTTCTCCACAATATCCATATAAAAACGTAAAATAAACACCCAAAAAACCTCGACTGAAAACTTTTCAAAAAAGCACCAGGGGTTAATTGAGGTTTTAAGGTAGACGATTTTGACTTTTACCTTTCTCCCAGTTGATTCCAGCAATGGGATATCCGGAGACAGGACACTGGATTTCCAGACTCTCGCCCTGAATCGCCTGGACCGGGGGCACATTTCTGACCCAGGGAGCTCCTATTTTTGAAAAAAATGGCCCCATTTTCATTCAGTAACTTTCAAAATTTGACAGTAAATTTCAAAATGACCTTTAATTTTTTTGAACTAAAAAAACTTACCGTAAATATTCAGTCTGCATGAAAATAGGAAAAATTATTAGAAATGTCAGATTTTTGGAAAAAAACCATTGATAGTAAATCATCAATAGTAAATTTTTGTGAGGTCGAAATTTTAGCACAAAAATTTTAAAAAATGACCGAAAACCCCGAAAAATGGCAACGTTTATTATTTTTACCTTGCAGAGTGTTTGACGGTGGCCACTCGATTGATAGCCGCACAGGAGTAGAGACCCCCGTCTTCAATCCTCGTGCCCGTGATATTATAATACGTTATAATGTCACCATGGGAAGTCACGTGGTCTCCCACAATTATCCTGAAAAAAACAAACAAACAACCAACAAACACACTAAAAAACTCATCCGCAATTTGTTCTTAATCACTATCTTCTAAACAATTCAACCGAAAAAATTAGAAAATCTCATCCTGGGAACATCCCGAGACAAACAAAAACAATACAATAAAAATCCGGGCATTCTATCTCCACCTCCACCTCATCTCATCTTGATCTGCGAGGATTAAACAATGATTCCAAGTTGTCCGCTTTCTCCAGGGAGAAAGTGCTGGAGAAAGTTTGCTTTTGTTTTTCGGCTTTCAGAATTTGTTCCCCCGCTTTCCCTCAGCAATTTACCAATTTACAGCTCTTTTACTTTACATTTACGGCAAAGGGACGCAAAAAGCTGACGCAGTATTAAAACCAAAGCAAGAGCCAAGTGCTCTTTTTTCAGGAGAAAGTTAAAGCAAGTTGAGCTCGTGTTGTAGATATTTGTTTGAAAAGTTGACAACTTTCTCGGGTCCCTTCATTTTTGCTGTCCCCCGTTCTCGCTTCCTAAAACGACAACAAAAATGACAGAGACAAGGACAATGGTGGTGATCATGAGGTGGAACTTGTTGTAAAACGTGGTAAAATGAACTGTTGAAGGTGTCCCCAAAGACTCCTTCACACTATACAATATATATTAAGTTAGACGTTAGATAGAAGAGATCCAAGATTTGCTTTCCCTCTTGTTCAACAACAACCAGCGAGTGAAACAGCAGAGCAGAGCAGAGAAACTCAACTTTCTAATCAATACATACATACAAACATAATACACATGTTCATGTTGTTGGCAAGCGGGGGAAGGCCCAAGTAAACTTTCATTTACGATTACGATGACATTACATTACAAACACACACACAATGCAATGCTCTTGGTTTTGGTGTGTAGTCGGGAAAATTCTATTCTGGAACTATTGTACAGTATTCTCCCGATTCTCTGGACGGATGGCTGGAACTTTTTTTTATGACAGACACTAAGATCACATCTAACGGTGTTAATAGCCATAAAAAGGCTCCGTTTCCCCATCCCCCGAAAAACCCGGGTTTTCCAAAGAACTTGAAGGAAAAACTGGAGAAAGTAGACAAGAAAAGAGGGGCTCGCCCGGCATTCTTGTCGGTTCTCAATCCTCAATCTTGAATCTGGAATCACGAACCAGAACGAGGGAGAGAGTGTGAAAGAATAAAGATGACTGCAGGTTTTTTCTGCTTTCGCCCGTCTTTCTACTTGAGATGAATAGGATGAATCCTGAATGCTTGAAAGGTTGCAACATACCCGCATACAAATGCCGCTGGAGAAGGAAGCACACCACGGAAAAATGAAGGCTTTCCCTTTTGCTTTCTCCAGCCCAAAGGTGATTTTGTCCGTGCTTCCATTCTATTCCATTCCATTCCATGATTCCGATATATATTCTTTCCGCTGTTATCTCACTATATTATCCATGAATCCATGAAAATGGCTATTTATCTGAGGAACATGGACCGTTTCTCAAAACAAATAATGAACTACCTCAGACTCGATGGAGAAAGCAGGGAAAGTATGGAAAGAACACGAAGAAAGGATACTTGAGCCACTTTCTCCCATTCATAATAATGTACTTTCACTCACTCACTTTCTTCCATCGTTATTGTCATCATCATCATCTCATAAATGTAGACACAATATTTTTATGGCCCCCTTTTTTTTGAATCTGTACAACACACGCGAGTCCATTCAATAAGCAACCAACCACCATTTCATCAGCAAAAAAGAAGCAAAAAGCAAAGCAAAAACCAAATCTAAAATACAAAGCTTATTGAAAGGCGGGAGAACAGCTTGATAAGATGAAGGAAAAGCTGTTTTCATTTTCGATACTGTTTCGATCTTCCGATTCCGATTCGTAATCGAATTCCAAATCTAAATTCAGAATTACATTTTTGCGCACACAATCGAATTTTCGACAAGAATGAAGGGTATAAAAAGCATCAAAAATACAAGTAAAAAACAGTTAATTACAGAGAGAAAGTTGTGAACGAAATTTTGATGAGATATCCTTGACTATAAAAATCATGGCGAAATTTCCGAATTCGGTTGTATAGTGTTGTATTTTATGTACCTTGGATCGGGAGATACTGGAGGAAATCCGTCAATGGTCCACGACACCTTGGGCGTGGGGAAGCCCGAGTGAAAGACGCACCTCAGCGATATGTCCGGTCCGGGACCACCCAGAGTTTGGTCCAAAAATCCCAGAGCCAGCCTCGAGGGACTGTCTGCATATAATCATAAAATCATAAATAATCATAACCATTCAATAAAAATCAACAGAGCCTTTCAACTCAAAAGAGAAAGTTGGGTGAAAGTCAGTGCTTTCTCTGGTCTCTTATTGTGCATCAATTTGCATCCCTTTCAATTCTTTAGACTGACACTATCGATAAAACGTGACATGAAATGACAGGTCATGATACAAATTTTATTTGTGACAAACCTGCGAGTTGAAGTCTGACGGCGCTCTGTGCCGACTCCCGTTCTCGCTCCCGCTCCCGCACAAGACACTGGAAGATCCCCTGGTCGGAGGATTGAATTTGTGAAATCTAGATGAGATAGAATGGAAAACCACACACATAAATACATATATATGAAAAACCACATTAAATCTCCATTTGAAATGAAATAAAAGGACGTAAAATGAGAAATAGATGACGCAAGTCAATATACATATTATATGTTTAATACTTTTGCATATGACATTTAAAGTTTAAACCCGGAATTTTGCACATTTTCCTCGACAGACAAAACCAGAGGACGACGAGTCATTCTCCATTAGATTTGATTATGTTACATTTTATTGCATTATATTATATCATGTATGTATGTATCTATCTCATTAGTGAGGGACATTTTGTAAAATGGAGGACAAGAACAGGACAAGTGCGGAAGAATAAAGCCGAGATTTGGAATTCAGATATTTCTATGGCCGCATTTATTATTATTCCATCTTCTTCGTATTCTTCTTCATTGTGCAAAATATAAAACGAAGAGCGATACATACAGATACACAAATACGAATGGCGGGTATAATATTACTCTGAAACCACACTTAATTTTCCAACTCTTTCCTGACTTTCTCCATCCAAAAATATGGTGAAAGCAGGGATGGACGGAGCAAGTTGTTTATGAACTGAGTGTATTCACGGCTATGAAAGTGTACCAACGTCCCAATATAATTATGGGATATGATTCGCATTATCTTCAGGGAGAAAGCAGCGGAGAAAGTCCTCTCCTGAATACATTAACGGCCGACTGAGAAGGAGCAAGAGAAAGTAGAGAAAGAAGCAGAGTGGGCAAAGAGGAAGACGGAAATGCTTTGCAAATGAGACTAAGAAGAAATGGAGAATGAAAATTGAAAATGAAAATGAGGAGTGAACGCTGGAGAAAAGAGAGCTCTTTCTCTACATACATAGATTCACAAGAAGAAGAAGAAGGGGATAGATCGGTAAATTCTGGAGACTCCAGAAGAGCCAAAAATGGAGTCGATGTGGGCTCATCGTGGTGAATTTTGTATGTACATACATTGTACGTATAAGCACAATGGAGAATTTGACAATTCTAAAATGTACTATGTATAGTGTATGTGTGTGTGTATTCGTTGTCAGAGCAGGCGGGAATTGGGTTAGAAAAGTCTTTGGTGGGGCTGTCAATGTGCATTAACTACAGTTTGAGCTTTCTCTACATTTTCTTCCGTCTGGTCTGGACTTTTGTGGACTAGTCTCGTTGGTTGGATGAATCTGTTGGGCTAAAGAAATATATGTATAGGCGAGTCTCTTATAATTTTACATTATATTTCACTGTACAGTGTACAATGTACACATTTTGCTGGTGCTCCTCTCCCTTAATATCTTTTTCGTGCCTTTCTTTCCTTCCTTTCTCCAGACACATTTTCAAAAAGGAAGTACCGGAGAAAGTAAAGTGAAGGGGTAAAGAAACTCTCTCTCTCTCTCTCTCTTTAAGCCATTCAAAGCCCGAACAAAGGGATTTACAGGCCGTTCTCTGTTACTTTGCATACCATTCTATGTAGATACTTTCCCCTTTTACTTTCACTGCGTTTTTGCAACTTTGTTCAAACGGGGACTAAAAGTGTTTCAGAAATCGAGGGAACGAAAATGAGCTGGAATTTGAATGTACAATGCGCATAATGTATTGTACGTTGTACATGGTACACATTACAGAGACACAATGGCAAAGAAAATGAAGTAAAATGGAAAATCCCAATACTGGAATTCTCCAGTGATCAAGACAGTGACAACCTGGAGAAGGTTGATTTTATGCAATCTAATATTGTTGAAAAATGTGCTTTGAAAATTATTGACGATAGCAACTGTACCAAAAATTTGACGTTCTCCAGTCCAATGGACGGAGAAAGTCAAATTTAACCATAGGTGCAATTTTTGTGGTAAACGTACCTGAAGAATATTGTTGGCCAACAGTCGGTAGCGACCGCCGCCAGGGTTGATGACCTTGTCGTCCTTGAGCCAGGTGATTGAAACAGGTTGGTCGGCGAAGGAGGTGGTGCACACCATCTCGCAGGAGGAGCCCAAGGGCGAAGACTCTGGATGAATACTTACACGAACCGATAAAGCGTCCCCCAAAACTCGCACATGGTACTCGATCGATTGACCCGGAACTTGACCATGACCTTGACCTTGAATTTGAAGTTGACCCTGACCCTGACCAGAACTGACCCCGTTCGAGCACCGGTATTGTCCCGAGTGACTTCGCTTGCCCTTGAGGATCACCAGCGAATTTCCCACTAGGGCGATGGACTTGTCCAGCGAGAATTTTAAAAGCTCCAGCCACGCACCGCCGTTTGACTTTTCCCATCTGCAATACATACATTAAGTACAAAAACCACGTTAATTTTTTTTTTCAAAAACACGCTTGACTGTGCAAAATTGCGTATTTTTTGTAACTGTTTACCTGACAGGTCCCGATTGAAATGATGAGCCGACGAGACAATGCAGAATTATGGACTCCCCCTCGTGCACTACGATGGGCTCGGGGAATCTGTCGGCAAGATTGGGCCCGGGCATTATGGACGAGTCCCTTGACGTTTCTGCAAATACAGACAAAAAATGGCAGGAGAAATATTAACCGCATGAAATAATGGCATAAAATGCATTGCAATTGACAGCAGATTTTCATCTGATTATTTCCGTGTGTTTTTTCCACACCCTCCCAAGGAATCAGAATTCATAAATAAATGGCAATGAATCAAATTGGACAGGAGAAAGCAAAATATAGAAAGTGGGGCACCGTGTCTACACATCCTTATGTTTGTGAAATATGATGATGATGATGATGATTGAGAAAGAAAACCAAGTCTCGAATTAAAATACAAATCAAAGGCGGCGTCGAACGGCAACAGCAAACACAACATGATTATGATTTGCTCTGCTCCACCACCTACTTCAACTTTCTCCGCTTTCTCCTGTTGGTGAGGCAGAAAACTCAAACATTTGTCGAGCAAACCGAGTCTTTTACTTTACGTTGCCTAGTTTGGTTTGGTTTGGCTCGGTTTGGTCTGGTCTGGTGCCTCGGATTTTTTTGCTTTTACTTTCTCCGCGTATGCAGATAAAAATGGAGACTTTCTCTCTGCACTTTCTCAGTTTTCCTAGCCGTCTGCCTCCAAAAGCCTGTACAAGTACACTCTGCCAATACATGATACTTTCCATATTCAATAATTCATGGAGGAGCAGGAGAAAGCAAAACGGGGCTGAAAAAAACGATGACGACGAAGATGACGTTGGTAGTATCGCATCGCATCGTAGAAACAAGAGAGTTTATATTGAAGGCATATATACATACAAGAAAAGATGAGTCGTGTGTGGAGAAAGTCCCAACTTTCTCCAGCTTTCTCTTTTACTTTCTCCACTTTCTCTTTTGGCACATTCAAACTTGAAACACACGTTGGAATGAAAGTGACTGTGTGTGGATTGCTTGTCTTGGCTTTCATTCCCATGTTTCCATGCAGTACGAACACGGGACATTACATTACATTATGCTTTCTCCTCTATGAAATCTGGCTGGAATTGAACGCTGCACCAACTACGGCAGAAACATCAAATCATGTCTTATACATATGCAAGTTTATACTACGTGTGTGTGGATATGGAGAACGATATGATATGAGTAAATGATCAAGTGTGAGCCATTTGTCATCGTCGTGTCGTCTACATGTCATCTCATTTTTATTTGGCTCCACCACCACTACACTAAACTAAACTATACGATAGTACAATACACTATTCTTCTTGTTCTTCTTGAAGAATGGCATGATATGGAATAGAAAGTGTGGAGAAAGTTGGAGAAAGTCAAGCCACGAGCCATATATAAAATACATACTAAGGATGATGAACCAGGGAGCCAAAACACCATTCCAAAGGAGGGTTCTATTCTATTCTATGATGTGCTATGCCATACCGTTCCATTACACATTCCCTTGTCTTGTCTCTCTACTTTCCCTTGTCTTGAAAATCTTGGAGAAAGTGGAGAAAGTACACCAAACCATCCTTCAATTTCACCAACACAACTTATACTACCACCACGACCATCATCATCATCATTTTCGATTCTCGATTCCCGATACGTAAATGGAGACGGGAGTATCATCATATCATATTATATTATACTATACTCTGCACTGTACACGGAGAAAACCTGGCTAATGCATTATTCCTAGATGCCATCTCATCCTCATTCTCACAGCTCAGGAACTCCGACTTTCTCGCGAGAAAGCCAACTCCAACGCTAACACCAACACCAAAGCATAAAGCCCCTGCTAAAATTTCCACTTTCTCCCGTCCTCAGCTGTGCACCACAGTACGAGGCAGCAATAGTGTGAGTCTCTGTGTCGTCCTGATAACTATATTGATTTATAGGGTGAGAATCTCCGGCTTTCTCCAGCTTTCTCCACTTTCTCCAGTTTTTTCTTGTTTATACGAACAAGAATCTGAGAAGGAAAACCAATACAAAAACTAGTAAAATGTGTAGGTACAGTACATGGAGAAAGTGCTGGAGAAAGCAGTGAAAGCAAAAAAGCATACATAATTCTATGAACGACTTTCTCCAGTTTGCCACAGCATTCTTCATTCTTCATCTCCGTCAAGTTTTGAGCTGGCTTGTGCTGTACTACATTAAATTATATTATATTATGTTACATTATGTGTGGAGTGTGCCGCAAGCCTCATATTCCAAAAATAAGCTTTCTTTCTTTCCCCACCTTTCCAGCTCGAGGCGGGATTTTCATCAAAAAATGTTGCTTTCCCTGTACATCCTCCATATCCGCCTTATATTGAAGACGATTTTCACCTTTGCTTTCTTTTTTGCTTTCACCTTTTTACTTCCACCATCGCATCGTATTCTATTTCGTCTAATCTACGTGAAGATGAGGATCTTTTGTGATAAATTTTACACAATGTGTTGGCTTAATAGCTAAGAGAAAACGAGGAAAGGAACAGGATGAACGTGAAAATGAGTATGACGGTGAAAGCACGCATTGGAAGATCAGATTTTTCCACACATTACAACATATTATATTATATCGCACCATAATACATACAAGAGAATATGGCACAATACACTCCCATCGAATTGAATTTCATGAATAACGAAGCAAAGGTAAAGTCAAGTCAAGTCAAGGCAATCCCATCCCATCCAAGAACGCCTGGAGAAAGTCAATGTCACAGTACCAAAGGGAATGATCCATGTATATGTAGATTGTATATCGTCTATGTAGACATTATACTATACAGTATTAGCGTCAGAATTGTAATGAGATTACTCAAAGCTCTTTACAAACA
Source organism: Sminthurinus bimaculatus (assembly GCA_034698285.1). Lineage (NCBI taxonomy): Eukaryota > Metazoa > Arthropoda > Collembola > Symphypleona > Katiannidae > Sminthurinus > Sminthurinus bimaculatus. Next base: position 1,393 of record JAQIVE010002277.1, on the reverse strand, counting down.
CCATAAGAAAAGTTGTACAATACACTATGCAAATACACATGTATGTGTAGGGTATACAATATATTGTACAATAATGACATTGTAGTAGGTAAAAGGTAGGCCTTAACGTACAAGATAATGATTCGAATACATGTATATAGAGAGTGTAGGTACCTGGAACCTGGCGGAGGGAGAAAGGCGGGCTGAGGACCTGCTCGTCGGTGAGCTTGTGCCTCGTCATGCAGACAATCTGGGTGGAAATGTCTTGGGAAGTTAGTCGATCCACGAGCAGGTCTCCGTTGGGAAGCAGATGGAAGCGTAGACGATCTCCTAAAATACAATCATAATAATAATACATAAAATCACACTATAAACTTGCATAAATTTGCGGCGCATAGAAACGTTTATGAATTTATGGATAAATGGGACACTATCTCGTTTCCCCATCAACATCCCATCATCTACAAACACAACAACAGCAACAACGCCTTTTTCAACGGCCATAGCACAGACTACAGACACATTACATATCCAAGGAAAACAGGAAAATTTAGGAGGTGAAAGTGCCAGAGAAAGCACAGGAGAAAGTACTGGTGAAAGCATGGGAGAAATTCTGGGAGAAAGTACTGGTGAAAGTATGGGCGAAAGCACGGGTGAAAGTATGGGCGAAAGCACGGGTGAAAGTACGGGAGAAAGTACGGGAGAAAGTGCAGGAGAAAGTACGGGAGAACGTGTAGGAGAAAGTACGGGTGAAAGTTGGTGCACCGGTTTGGCCACATGTCATTGTACATATGAACAGGGATGTAATTTTTTGCATTCCACTTTTCCACATTTGTGTGGAGAAAGTCCAGGTAACAGATTTATGTTTATATTCATGTTCATATTCTGGACTTTCTACTCATTTTTGGAGTGAAAGTAAAATCCACACAAAGGGTTCTAACCTACTTTCTCCGTGCACTAAAAATGTCGGTGATAATGATGAGGTTGGATGTTGGGACATGTATAATGGTCGATTGGATCGGATTGCATTAGATTGGATTGGGTGCAAAGTGAAATGGACTGGAGTGGCTTGCATAAGTACATATGCATACACATACTTATACATGTAGATACTCTTCTTGGGTAAGTAGTTGAGGCGACGTACTTATTTGTGCTATATTTTCTTTCTGTCTCTCTCTCTCTCTCTGCACTCCAGCTTATGTCCTTCTCTCATCCCATAGTGTTGTTTACCTTGGGAAACTTTTGACGCCTCTGGAAAAATGATGGTGTATGCCTAGTTAATCAATATCAACACACTCTCCCACTCACTTTCACTCACTTTACATACATGTGTGTGTGTACACTGTACACATGGCGACACAAAGGAATGGAAAATTTCCCAGGGGATGGACACAGTAGACGACGTTGTTAAGAT
>JAQIVE010002276.1:0-20533 GCA_034698285.1 Sminthurinus bimaculatus | reverse complement strand
ACTGAAATTGAAATGAAATCAAGAATGGATTGAGTTCTGGATGTGTATTTTACATACATATACATGCATAAATTGAACTTGCTTTGCTGTGGGTCATCCAGATCCAGTGCCTTTGCTTTCTGGAAGTTGTATACAGAATGGACTCAATGTACTGCTACTTACTCGGAAAAAATTCATTCAGTCAGCCACTCACTCACTCACACATTCATTCATTCATTTGTTGAAGGTATTAGTATTAGTGGAATTCTCAAGTCGTCGGTCATTCACATAAAAACGCGCATTTCCCATCTTTCATCTTTTCCCTCAAACTCCGAAATATTTGAGTATACAAATATGCATATGCACGTACTTTTCTCTATATGTATGCATATAAGCCCAATAATATCAATGTATGTTTTACATTTAACAGGAGCAAGAAAAAGAGCGCACGAGGAAAATCTTCTTTATTTCCCTGCATTGTAATAATAAAGGCCGCCCTCCACTCATTTCATTTCATTCATTCATTCATTCCCTCATTCAGTCTCAGATTTAGCTCATGCCTCACTAAATTTTATGTAAAGGAGAAAGGCATCCATATGCATGCATTATACATACATAATACATAATACAGTCTTGGGAGATTTCTCACATTTTCTCAAGTGGTCCTGCCTTTTGCCGAATAAAGCGTAAAATTGTAAAAAGTAAAGTTGGTATAGTAAATAGTAATAGCAATAATAATAATTTGTTAAAAGAACTTTTAACGCTTCTCGCAAAATTCCGATCCCGTTCTCATTCTCATTCACAACTATACACATAATATGTATTTACTACATGTATGTGTGTGTGTGTTTACTCAGGGCCTTCTTTCCTTTTGGGGAAATGAATGAATGAATGAATGAACGGACCAACGAGAGAGTCACTGAGTGAGAACAGCGCGAGAACTTGCTCTTGCATCACACATACTGTATACTGTATGTATAAGGGCGTGCTCTCATCTTGCTCCTATGTACATACTACATACATATGCATACTGGTTTTTGTATAATCAGGAACTAAATGACTGTGGTGAATAATGGAGAACGAGAAACGAGAACAAGAAGAAGAAGAAAAGGTCCTTTCCGTCATTATTATGAATGGGACTTAAAATCCAGGAATCTTGAAATATTGGACGCACAATATACACATATTCATGTGAAAGAACCAAGTTTCTCGTTTTCCAGGGGTAAAAAAATAAAATAAATACATGCATATTGAAAATACTTTATGGGCGGCGAAAATAAGAAACCGAGTGTATGTATGTGTGGGAAGAATTTAATGCGCACATTTTTTATTTTTTTCGCAGACCCTGGAACCACAATCACGAGATACACAAGAAGGCGAAGGCGAAGGATTGGAACTCATCTAAAAGATTGGAAGGTATACATACACATAAGCAGCTACTACTACTTGTTGATTTTCCTCCCACTTTTGTGCCCAGATCTTTGAGTAAATTTACCAGTAAATATCATGAACCTGTACAAGGAGAAGAGAATCAATTCGTCTCGGTCGCAGGTCTGTTTGTATTATTCAACTTTGAAGCTCTCCCTTCACTTGAGTTTTGGAATACATTATGGATTAGAAAGAGAGGGCCTATTCCAATACATAACCTACTGTACATTATACATACATACATACACACAGACTCGCAAACACGCATAATTTGATAAGCGTTTGAATGAAAGTTGAAAATTGAATGGGCGAGAGAGAGAGAGAGCGAGAGTCACACAATACCATGCCACGGTCGTAATGAATGATGAAAGTACAATACCTTTACATGCGTGTATGCTTGTAGTTCATTTTCTCGGAAAATTGCGTAGCCAGCAAAAGCAAATACATGTACATGAGAAATGGAATAATATGTACCTTGTTAGAACAAGTCCATTCATGAATGAATACTGAATATTTAAAGCCAAAGCCAAACACTTGGATTGTTGACGAAAGTGTGACAGATGGCGATGGCAAAAATTTGCCGTGACCTTCCCCATTTTCTTTCTTTCTCTGAATCTATGTATATGCCATGATATTCTATTTCTATGGTGTTATAAGGGTTGATGGTTGTCCCTTGTCATTAAATGTATGTATACATATGTGTTTTTCGTTTTCCTAGTCCTTACCGTTTCCACCACGTGAATATCGAGTGGCAGCCAAATTTGACTATGCATGTAAGACTACTTACTGCGTAGACTGTAGACTTGAGAGAGTGTGACAAAACGAAGGAGAGACGATGGACGATGGACGCCGGTCAACGATCAATGGACAATGGAGTGAGTCGACTCTGGTCACATTGTTGACGCAGTTTAGTCTAAATGTGTGGAAAATTAGGAAGAAAGGCAAAGAGCGGAGAAACTCAAGAAGACATTTAAGAGATGTATGGAACTGTGTAATATGTAGACATATGTATACATATGTTACGTACTCTTATACTTAATAAAGGAGGAAGAAGTTGGGCGCCGCAAGAACTTTCTGACTCTTTTCCTTGTTTTTCTTCTCTACTTGGTCTTCGTCTTGTACCTGGAGCAAAACCAAAGGCAAAAGCAAAAGAACAAGAACAAGAAGCAGAGATTGAATCAAATTCTAGGAAATGCTACAAGCTATTCCCAAACATGCGTACATACTACATACATACAGAGATATTGTTGTTACACATTATATTATAGATATAATTTTGTATTTTCAGTGCTCACTCTTGTTCTTATTACTCTCTACAGGTTTTTGTTTGAAGGTCTGCACATATACATTATACATAGATGTACACAGTTTAAATACAGTCTAAAGTCTAAAGACTACAGTTTTTATTAGAGGAATGCCTTAAAACTTGAAAAGAACCAGACTAATCGTAACAAGTATTAGTTGAGCCGACCAAGAAGAAGAAGAAGAAATAGAAGGAACAACAAGAACAGGAAGAAGAGCCCTTTACCAATTTTCCTCAGCTTCAAGTCTTCAAGTCCCCACTGGCCAAGCCCTTCAGCCACATTCGACTAAATTAAAATCAAAATCGAAAACCAAAGCAGTAGTTTTTTCTTCAATGAATCTCTCGCTCTCTCCTCGTTCTCTTTCTCTATACATGTATTCCTCTTAATTATTTTGATTGTAACCTTCAATCATGGAACATTGGAACATACCAGAAAACATCATGTAAGTATTTTACTTTATATTATTATTACATTATATATTATATATGTATAATGTATATGGCACAAAATAATTCACATATTCAATTCCATTCTCTTCTGTACATCTTTAATGTATAAATGTGTTGTGTTGATCCGTCTGCATCACAGAAGAAAAAAAACATTCCTACTTGAAAAATGAGTGTACATTTCTATCGGCATGTGGGATGGATGGATGAGGTGGGCTGATGAGACCACCATTAACACACTATAAAGTAATATCCAAAAAAATGTTTGCTGTTCAAGAACAACTTGTATCGTATGTGTATGGTGTATGGACAATTATAAAAAGAGAGGGAGAGGGGATTTTTCCAGCAGTTTGGGAGTTCGCCATTAGAACCACACAAAACTAGAATCAAAGCTAAAGTCAGTGATTTCTGGACAAAACCAGTGAGTGAGTGAGCATAAGAGCACAATGGAGATGGAGACGGAGATGGACTGGTCTACTCCGCAGTACATTATACATTACAATACAATACAATTTTGAGAGATGGAAATCAAGAGAGAGAGAAAGAGAGGGAAAACACAATGCAAGCATAAGGAGCGCGAGAGGAATCAACTCTTGAGGAATTCCTTCCAGTCAATCAATCTTCTTGTTGTCTCTCTCTCTCTCTCTCTCTCTCTCTTCATTTCGCTCCCCTCAACTCCTTCAACATTGAGGTTTCACTAGACACAATTACCTGCGTGTATGTATGTATCTACTTTCTCTCTCTCGGTTTTTGATTTTTGGTTTGGCTTATACGCGTAAGAGTCAAGAATAGACCCACACCGCCAATTGTAATCAATGCCGACTTTGACTTGTACATTGTACATTGCTCCAAAGCTTCTTCATCTTCTTCTTCCTCTTCATTTACTTTTGCTTCTGCCTCTGCTTCTCATTTCTCATCTGTGGACTTGTTTGCTATTATTCACATATCGCATGTCGTGTTCCTTGTCGTCTGCTTCTTGTTGTTATATTGTCATTGTCCTTGTCCTTGTGTGTGCCTGTCTGAATTCTTTATACGTGCATATATCTTTTATGTATCTGTAATCTGTATGTGCTTCTATGTATAATACTGTTCTTGTATTCCTTTAATACTTTTACTTTTTCCAAAGCTGTCAGCCTCATAATAATAATGATGCCGCAGCTTAGCATAATATAATGTGATATTACAATATTATTGTACAATATATAATAATCATAATCGGCCATTTTACCATTCATATTGATTTTGATTGAATGGATCGAAAGGGAAAACATGTGATGTGATGGAATATATAGAATGCGATCGTGTGATGATCTTACAAGTACAATGTACAGATGTATCCAGTGTATAGTGTATACACATTGAGCATTGAGTGCCTCCGCTTCTTTCTTCCTTTGTTGCGCCAACGCCAACCTTTTTATCATTATTATAAGTAAGAAGGGGGAATAAATGGAAAATCAAATACCATTAAATGATTTATTCATGTCAAGGAATTCCATCTTTTTATGCCTCTCCGCTCCTGTCTTTACCTACTTTTTGTAAGGAGATTCTTAATTTCTAATGTAATTAGACTTTATTGCTTTAAAATTATTTTGCACATGTTTGTTTGACAATTTTGGAGAAAAAATTAAAACAAGAGAAAAATTGTTGGGAAAAGTTTTACGGTTCAAAATAAATGATGTCGGCTTATGCTTTATCCTTTATTTAACTGTTGAATATATAGTTATGTAGTTTGCTTGGCTTCCTCAATCACGGAAAATGACCGACAAGAATTCAATAAGGAGTCATTAGGAAGAAAAATGCGATAGGTGATTCCCACACCCAAAGTTTCCTTTTAGATTTTCCTTTTAAATGTGAAATTTGGACCCATTCAACATTCAACTATGTTCATAGAAAGATACAGAGTACATGTAAGTATACTTTATACAGTTATAGTAGTGTACAAAGTAGAGTTCTGTTTTCTCCGTAAAATTCCAAATGTCTATTAGATATTAGTTTTCGGTGCGTGTGCATTGTGTTGAACTATACTTATGATATACAGAACACAATGTGTACTGGAATTTACACCTACACTGCAATATCTACTGTAGTGACCTGTCCATGTGAATTTGTGGGAAACACAGAGCGAACAGAGAAACTGCCTTTTTTCTTTACCATTCTGAATCATATTGAATTATAAGTTCTGAGTTCTAGACTGTGAGAGACTGATTGCGAGACTGGAATCGAAGTTGAAATAATCGTCCGTCTTTTCCTTGTTTAGTACACCACACACAACACACACACACACTCATACACACTGCACTAGATACACCAAGTAGGAAGTATTGTAAAATAGTATAAAGAAAAGATATTGCTCCGTTCTACAATATTTAGTTCGTGTCCGTCGTCCATAGACCTCAGTTCATAGATGTATTATTATATGTACGTGTATATTCTTATTCTTATTATTATTATCAGTCTGTTGACTAATAACCAGGAACCTTTGTTGCCAACAATACCAGTGTACTACTCAATGGACTTTGACGTGGACAAGAGAGAATAGACTTGGACTTATGTATGTATGTATGTATCGCACAAATGACAAAGCCGTACACACACCGCGCCGATGGAGTCTGTGCCAGGGATTTTCTCTATACATACATAATACATACACACACCAAAGAACCCGAGAAGAAAGGAGAGCAAAGGAAGATACACAGTTCGAGGAATAACCTTTCCCCCGAGTCATCCACATACTACAGTTATATCAATACATATATACTTGGACAGGTTATGATGACCTATGCACCAAAGGACATTACGTACAGAAATTAGTATTTTCATTACTTACTCGTTTTACAGACAATTTTGACTTTAGAACTTAAAATGAGCCAAGGAGGGAAAAAGTTGCAAATATGGGTCCAGTACCCCATTTATTCCTTTAGGAGCAAAATAATTGTATTTTAAGCCATAAAAATTTTACAAATCACCTTAAAGTTCTTTACAAAAATTGGCATTTAAATGTGTAAAATTTGTTTAACACACACCTAAGATTCGGTCAATATTTATTTGGACACCTGTTGGTGTGTCGATCAAAATTTGATTTAATGATCAATGCTCAGTGGTCTTAAACTATAAACGAGCAAAAAAGCTCTCCGACTCTTTAAAAGTAAAGGGAAGGTTGGAAGATATGGCGGATAAAAGGTGAAAATGAGACAGACAGACGGACGGACGGAAGGGAAAGACGAAGAGGGACAAGTAAAAGAGAAGTGGCCGTGGAATTCGTGTGAAGACACACTTTACAGTGATTAAGGAGCCGATGATGACAAGACAGTTTCACTTGTTTCTTCTTTTGCTCCTCCACATTCATACGTACATATTTATCTACATACAGTGTATATTTACCTATTTTGTCAGACGTTTGACTTTGACTTTCTCGTGTATGTTATAATGTCCATAATATATGTATGTATAGTTACATAATCACGCAGGTATAAACCCGGGGATTGAGGTACAAAGCTCACAATGATCAGGCTCATGATCATGACGATGATGGTCTGATGATGCTGATTTGTGCTGGAAATAGTTTTTATCATGTACGGCATCGACTCAGATTCATGAGATGTCTATACACATGTGATTTGTGTGAAATCTCACAGAGTGCCTGCTTCATCACAAGCCTTGTGGTTTGGTTTCGTTTGCCTTTCCTTGTCCGTCTTACTTTCGTATACAGTATACAGTATGTATAATGTATACCTATAATATTTTACTTTGGCTCTCCAATCAAGGCTAAAAGTACATATATATGCAACAAACCAACAAAGAAAAAGAAGTAGAAGAGGGTCTACTGGAGAAAAACGAAGGGTGAAGTGATGGAATGAGCTCATATACATATATATACGCTGTTATGTATTTTCTTATATCGCATCAGCCACATCCAATAAAAACATGAAATAAGTATGTGTGTATACATAAATAGATAGAGATATACATTATATCAGTACATAGAAGGAGAGAGTGCGGTATTCCAGAAATATCCGTGTGAGTTCATTATATAATCCATCTGTCAATGTGCCTGCATCATCATACACACAACTTGCACTTACAACGGGCCTACCTGTCCTCGTCACTCATTTCCAGGTCTATAGAAAAATCTCTCGTCTGACTTATGTAAGTATTTATGTATATGCACAAGATCAGATCCCGCTGCATCATTTTAGAGTGAGCTTCAAGTTGAATGGTGAGCGCAATAGCAGAATACCAATAAACGATTGAGAAACTCTTTTTGAGGTAGGACATGCTTATACTATACAATGTACAAGTGCCCATACTTTGGAAGGAGAACAAACGAGTTAAATAATTGAAGTATGTATGAACCTATGAAATTTTAATATAAATAATACAAATATAAAACGCATGCTGTAGAGGAAGATTGGGGATTGAGGTATGTACATAGTTGAGTATCACGTAAAATTGCTCGGTCAAGATGAGAAACATTAAGTAGATTCAATATTTGCTCACACTCATGCAGGCGAACCGGGCGCACATCACAGATTATTATCCTGCTTCCCCCGAGATAGATAATCATATACAGTGTATATATTATTATGTATTAACTATGTATGTATTATGTATAGGTTGGATTGAGGATTTTTCAAATTCTCAATTCCAAATATTTTGAATGTGGAGGCAATATGACATTTGCGTGATAAATGAAAGAACTCACAGTCGGTCCTCCGGCTCAATGTTCGTCCCAGTCCAATTCCAACTTTAACTTTTGTACAGCTAAAAATTTCGGGCCTGGGTGAAAATGAAAAACAAGAGAGGAGGGAAAGTAAAACAATGTAATTGAGTAGTGACGCTGCATCTTGCCTTAAACTATGTACAATGTAGTATATATATATGTTCAGTAAACAAACAAGATGGGGATGGGGAAAAGTTTGGCCGAGCGCGAACGCTGAGGTTGAGCACAGCGTTACTGCTCAGATTGCCTACTGCGAGCACCACGGATGCTCTGCCCTTCACGCGGTATGATGGGCTCCATGGCCCAAAGAGCAATATTTCTTTCCTACTCCAAGCGGTTCCAACAAACTTGGAACGGCTCTTAAAAACTAAAGGGCACGTCACAAACTCTTCCTTTTGATGCTCATCCATATCCAGTCTTCGACCTGAGAATTTAACATTTAAACAGTATACAGTGTACAAGGTGATGAGCATAAACACAAGAAGAAGAATAAGAAGAATATAAGAAGCTCATCTATTACAAACACTCTCGCCTCATTCCCATTGTTCATTTCATTCCATTCCATTCCATGCCACTGATATAGGATACTTACTTACATATGTATTCATGTACAAAAGTATTTCTCGTATAAATACTCGGTATTTCATATTGACAGACTCCGTGCATATGTTGAAGAGGTGGGAAAATGAGGAGAAAGAAAGGAGCAACTCTTAACTACAACTAAATAGATAGACGATAGAAAACTACATACAATTCAAATAAGAAAATATGACAAACAGTAAACAAAGTGGTGGCTTCCAAAAATCTTCAACCTTTTATGCACAGGTAATATAATATTGTGTACGTCGGTAGGTGAGTATTTATACAAGCAATATCTCTGACACGCTTAAAACTGTATACAATCGCACTGCTAAACAACAAGCAGTGAAATGTATATGAACATATATTTAATATGCAGTGGTAGATGTTGGACTTGATATTTCATGCTGGTACTAATTTTTATCTTGATTTACCCTCATACAAATGTTTCCCTCCAGAATCTTGTCCAGCACTGTGCGTATGATACTACTCCTTTATCTTTCCATTCCAAGAAAAGTTCTCACACTACAAGTATGTACACATATTGTACGTATCTCGACAAAGTCCATTCAAAAATCAAGAGCGAAAGGTGAAGGAACCAAAACTCAAGTGACCTGGCAACAAATGAAATAATGAAACTGCAAAAATGTGCCGACAGAGGTTTCAGGTATACACGTATACTATATATTATGCTGGAGTCAAAATCCTTCCAAATTATTTTATGGCGGAGAAAAAGTGTGGTAAACAAGAAGAAGAAGAAGAAAAGGAAGCTACATAAGTCCGTGGAAAATTTTTCAAAATTCATGTCTATATACAGTTACATATTTTGTTTATAAACAGCACTATAATAATATGTTGAATGTAGGCCAGAAAAATCCTTAGAAGAAAAAAGAGATCGCGCTTCTTCTACTTACATCAGTGTCCTTGTCTTGTTCTGGAAGATGAAAGAACAAGAACAAGTGGTTGGCATTGTCGTTGTCTTGTGAGTATAAGTACAAGTATGTATACATAATATATTAGAGTTGCTTGTAAGCCTCTCGCTCCCTCCAGTTTCCAGCACACACTGTTTATTTACAAGAAGAAGAAGAAGAAGAAACAGTAGAGGAAGACGCGGTGGATAGTTAAAGCAAGAGTAAGAGCAAGAGCAAGCAGAGGTTGGCTTTTTGGCTCCAATGAATGCCTTTCCCTCCAATCTCCAATTGCGCGCATTCCTTCTCATTGTAAACCACCAAGCTTTTAATTGACCTACCTCCACTCACTCTTTCTTTCTTTCTCTGTATACAGTATACATATGTCCATACATTATACATCGTCCTACGCAAGGTTGTGCGTGGTAATATCAAAAGAAGAAGAGCATCTCAAGACAAGAGAGTAAAACCACCAAAGCTCCAACAGCAAATGCAGTGTGACATTACCCTTGTTATTGGTTATTAGTCCGAGGTTGTCGGAGCGAGTTACAGACATTCTTGTCCTCTCAGTATTTACGGTTTACGGTATTTACGACGACGATTTGGATGACGATGACGACGACGACGACGAATACTTTTGGATAAGTATAAACAGGTATGCAAGAGGAATTATCTACAATATACAATATGTATGCAGTATGTATGAGATGGACGGAGTTGGGCGCTCTTTCCTTTCATTCATTCATTCATGTAAAATTGTATCTGTATATCTGTATATACATAATGTAATATAATGTAATAACAACAAAACAAGGCGAAGAAAAAGAAAAGAGGACTGGAAAGAAGCCAACAAAGAGGGACAGATCAGAGGTGGAAATCTGTTGACAGCCTGTTGGCTGGAACATGGAGCGACTCACACAATGAAATTGCTTTCAAATGCAAATTGATAGCCATCATTAAAGGCTTCTCGATTCTTCCCAATCTCCGTCACTCCGTTCAACATGCAGTGTGTGTGTTTGTGTGTATGTGTGTGTGTACCAGTTTGGTGTTTCTCTCTCTCTCTCTCTCTTTCTCTTCAATATAAAATCAGTTATTTCAGCTTCTTGAGACTTTAGACTTTGGACGCAGCGTGACACATTCATCAACATCCCCCGTCCATTCTCCATTCTCCCTGTTCCTTCTTCTTCTTTCATCCTGATCTCGCGTGACCTCAAGCCTTCAGGTGGGAAAATCAATTTACAACACGCTTTGTTATACTTGATTCGATCACCTCAGAGCTATTGTACCTGTGAATAGTAATATAGCATAATATTGTGTAATACATTATACGTCCTTTCGATTCATCCAGAGTATTTATGGATATACATATGCATGTGCTTTCTTGGAGTTTTTATGATGTGAACTAGCGCTGGAGGAAATTTTCCACATTTTATTAATTTTCTAAACATTGGCTTTCCCTTTCATCATACATCTTTTTATTACCTTCTGCCTTCAAAATATTGTTCATTTCAGAATACCAATAGATGGATTAAACTAATGTATGTGTATTATTTTTTTCCAACTGATTTATGAACATAAAATAGATGAAGAAACCATCTCATTTTATCTAGTAAAGGTCATTTATCGTGTATATTTACAAAGTACACACGCATTTTGGTATATCAAATTCATCCCATGTTGAATTTTTGATCAAAAGTTATGAATGAATGCATGTGTTGTGTTGTGTTATTACGTACATGGCTTAATGCTCAATGCAATAAATTGAGCCAGAGAGACAGAGATTAAAACAGATGCAGATGAATGAAAATGACGTTGATGATGATTTTTCTGATGATGCATCAATAAATTCTAAATGAAGTCGTACACACACACAGTTTCTCTCTTTCTCTCTCTCTCTCTCATATGTAGAATTGACCACAAGGAGGATGAAGATCAAAGATGAGATGGAAGATGAAAAAAGTGAGGACTTTTCATCTAAAGATAGAGACACATTTTCAGCATCTTGAATTTCATTCATAAAGTAGTCTGCAGTCTGACTCCCACTCTTCACATTGACTCTACACTCTACACACTTGGATTGGATGTGACATCGGAGCAAGTGAAAAAAGCCAAGTTACAAGTTATAATATATGATTTACATTATACCCGATTATACGACTGACTAGACGAGCAAAAAAGGAACGAGAATCGAGTTGTTGTCTTTATCTGCATTGTGTACATACTTTATTTATAAACATGTATGCATAAATACATGGAGTGTATAGTGTGTAGTGTGTACACAATATACGGCGTGTTTGGTTTTGCTTGGACGACAGCGTCGATTCCAGCTCACGATTATTGTGCCTTCAAATAATATACATACATACGAACGGCTTGGAAAGATCGTACAAATGAGTTACTGTTATGGCTTCATTTATTACCCTGTAGAAGGATGATGATTCTGGTCTATTTTTTACACACACACACACACACATCTTTAGCAGTGTGCTTATGATAATGATAAATACGTACAAGTTCTCTCCGAGCTTTCTTGTTTTTAGCCACAATCCTCTCCAGCTCTCCTCATCTTACTCTTATTAACGTTTTAATTACTCATAAAAAGAGGCCTGCGATCTGGAATTTTTCCCTCTAATTATTTATTCAATTTATTTATGCTCATGAACTTGTGATATAAATGCCCATAATAATAATATGTAAAATTCATGGTTTTTGACCCTCAGTTTTTACTTACCGGGGTTCATCAAAAAGCATACAGTGCACGCATTTTCACTTTAGGAACAGCAGGCTTCCGTCCATGCGTCGGTGCATTATCAACTTTAAAATATTCATGTATTACGTAAGTATACCCATGCCTGCATTACGTCGACTTTTCTCCTGAAAAATAATCCACCCGTTCCTAAATTGTGCATTAAAGACATAATGCATCATTATTATATAACAAGTTTCTAAGGATAAATTACATTTTAACGTTATAAAAATGCACATGTTGCAGGTTGCAGGTCTGCAACTCGTTCGGCTCGTTTATTGTGTAAAACATGATGCAGGAGAATCGATTGCCGCAACAGCAACATACATATAATTAATAATGTGTGTAATAAATGATCACTGATTGAAATGCTCGATAGTATCACGTTTCAAATCAAGATATTTATGTTATTGCCAATTAATATTACGAATTACGAATATTATACCGATTATGTATACTGATCCAAAACAAATTACAAACATCATTAACCCTAACTATACACATAAAATATTTGAATAAAGTATTATTTATAACACTGTGCAACTATGTTGCTAGTTATATTATGCTTATACTTATAACATAGTTGCTACCCAGAATATATACCTAAACTATTGACACTAGAAAGGATGTCATTCTCCAAAGTCATTTTAACGGCACTGTAAATCATCCTTGTTTACAAAGTTCAACTTTGCCTGTATGTATGCATAATGTAAATCTATTGCTATCTACGTAAAAACATAATAATAATATTAATATCTGCATGTGTCTAACTGTTTCCCCCATCTTTTCAACATGTGATAACTATGCTGCATCAGAATTTATTATTGACGTTCGTACAAATCTATAGCTGAAATGAAAATGAGTTTTTTACCCGCATCTGAAAGTTGAATCTGAATGCAAAAAGTGAGTATTATTGTGCCATTATCGTCTTTTATTGTACTTCTTGGCGTGCCCATTAGCGGGATGACAAACGTGTCTAAATGTTATTTATAATTTGTCGTAAATCACCAACATTTTACGATGATGTTGATGGGGAAAAAATCTTAATTTTGTTTTAACCGTGCATGTGGTCTCATACTTTTAGACCACTCTGGCCTAACTACAATTAACGTGTTCATTTTTCATGAACCTTTCTCTTCATTGACCATGAATTATGAACCCTTTGTTAATTATTGTTAATATTTTTTACAAGGTTAAATTTATTTTTTTCATTATGCACACGTACATATTTATTATGTATAATATGCACATTTGTGTATCAAAATCGTGTCCTTTTAAACACTTACGTAATAACTACAAAGTATAACCGGTCAAGTGCTTTTTCCCTTTTTTATCAGTCAGTCTGTATTTTGACGTTATTTCCATCTCCAAAACGTATCATATCACACGTCTCTAAATCTAAAGATAAAGAACAACTGTGCGAATTGAAGCATTTTGATTCTAAACCCCAGTTATACATAACTAAAATTACAGTTAGGTATTTATGTATATACATTATACATAGGTTCCAGCTCTATGCCAATTTCGCAGAATCGCAGCCAGCAGGTCAATAGTCAATAGTTTTAACCGGACTGGAATTTAATTCAGTATGATATTAATACGTATTTTTGACTGATTAGGCAGGATTTTTATAGACGTTATAAACATTATAAACACAAACATGATAAAATGTTCATCATGAGTTAACTGTTAATTTAAAACTTTGTTTCTACTGGTGATCTTTACATACATATGTCTACATATTAATGAACTATGAATGCAATCTCTTGGATACAACCCAACTTGGTCTCATCTCATATTCTGATGCGTATAGATACATTCTATACATATATATTTTGAACTTATGGAGGTGAACTGAATTGGGCTTTAAATCGGGAATGACATATTTGTCGAGTAATCTCGAGTGATTAGACAGTTTAGTGAACTATTCATTTTCATTGTACATTGTATTATTTTGTATTGTGTCATCTCCACAAGTGGAGAGACAGAGGCCGGCTGAACCAGAGAGATTTAAATGGTCTAACCTGTATAATACACTGTACCTATATATATAAACCCTTTGAAATCAGTCTGTATCATCTGTAAGTGTTTACTGCGGACAACAGCCAGAGAGAGAGAGAGAGAGAGAGAGAGAGAAGCAATACATATAGAGGAAAAATCTATCTATTGCCCTCATATTATCCAGAAAGAGACACTCAAAATACCCAAAATTACTCGGCTACCGATAAATCCATCTATACCAGTAGAACTTCTGTACGCACGTACTACATATTTTCAATATGTAAGTAAACGTCCAGCGTGCACCTTATATGTATTGAAACTTTTGTATGATATAACATTGTCCATAAGTTTAGTAGTATCATGTATAGCATATATTATAGCCCTCGACGAAGAACGAAGATTTTGTACAAAACGAGAAAAACATTTTTACAAGTCAATAACATTTCACTGTGGAGTCCAAAGCAAAGCAAAGCAAATCATTCCAACCAACAAGATTCAATGACCTGCAACCTGCACTAAACTCAATTCTACGCCACTCCACTCCAGTCCTTCATTCTACAGCCAATACCGATCCAATTCCAATTCCAAAGCCCAGCAGCATCATACTGTCAAGTCAGTTAAGCAATACGCAAGTTAGTATGCCTTGAAATATGTAGTAATCTAATCATGTGAAAAATGTTATAAAATGTCAACTACATATTAAATTAAGCTCAAAGTGTATCTCAAAGTGTTTTTGTATTTTATAACTAAGTATATGATACATTTGTGTTACTTATGTGTTACAAACTTTTGGTTAAACTTGACTCACAGTGGCAATAAAATAACTCCAGCTCCACACGATAAGGCCTCATCATATCAAATTGTATCATATCAATCCAATCCTCAATGTTCATCCTAGATCCTAGATGTACAATTTATCAATTAATTCTAATTCTACGGCATACATAATATTTACATAGCTTTGCTCTTGTTTTAAACATCTTCATTTTCTCAACATCTGACAGTTTATCCCATGGGTATAAATACTTATAAAAAAGGGAATCATAACAAGTACTTTTCATATTTTTGTAATATTTATTCGTATTTTGTATAATACATGGTAACAGATGGAGAGAAACTGGGATTTGCTTTTTTCCTGGAAAAGGAAACCAATCATCCACAATAAATAATAATAAGAAGTGAAACAATTTTACTCTTTCTGAAACAAAAAACATACATTTTTTGACATTCATGGATTTTTCTACTTTCTTTGTGTAACTATGTCGGTATTATGTATAGTGTACACTTCAGATGTTATATTGTTTAAATGTATCCTTGTTCTGTATGTTTTGCTTTGGATGAGCTCACAACTCTCATAAATTCTGGATTTTATTTTTTTCCTCCAAACGGCACTCGGTGAGTGGACTCGACAAAGTTGAAAGTTGAAAGCCGGCACAAGTAGGTAATACTCAGAAGGCACAGGGCACAAGATATTATTATGAGCCGATCTCAAATATTTATTATTATTTCCCACATTCATAAGTATAATATACATACTTACATACATTTTCATACATTGGATAGGTGTACTTTATATACACATAGAAGGCTGTTAAAATAACAGTCGAACTGAAAACTTAAATTCATACATGCACGACACTGTACTGTATACTTTATATCCACATGGATATCTGAAAACAACAAGTTCAACATCAATATAATACATACAATATACAAACACAATATGGATGGTGTGTTATGTACTTTGAGCATGAATGATATGTGGCCTTTTGAAGGTCCTATAAAACATTACATTGGTTTTGGACGCTTCTTCTTGTTCTTGTTCTTCTGTTGTGCCTCTGCAGCTTTTGCTCTTGTTTCTTAACTATACCTTATACATACTCTCCTTGCCAAAGGAATTTCCGTAATCCCCACAAAGTTGGCTCACAAAGGTGTTCGTAAATAAGAGTTTTCCTCTTGGTTTTAGTTTAGATTAAAACTAGATGTTAGATACACATAAAATTCCTCAAGTTTCCTCATGTCCATCTTCTTCTTCTGTATCTTCTTCATATATAGTTAATAGGGAATATAGACCCACAAAAACAACTAGTTAATTTATGAGTTCTTATCCTTCGTCTTCTTCTTCTTTATCGTCTTCCTCTCAAACAAAAACATCTTGTTGGGTAGTTTAATTTCTCTAATGTCGAAAATGCTCAAAAAATTCAATCCAATGAAAGAGAGTCCAGTCGAGGTGAGGCGAGGAGTGTGAGCAAACCGAAAAAAACGAGTCTTTGAACACACTTACTAAAATATACATAGCTTTGAAAAACATGCATGGTCATCATCTTGATCGTCATAATACTGATATAATAATAATAATATCTCCATGTATGTACATTGTACATGCAGGAATACATAACACAGCGGCATTTTTCATATTGATATTCACAGCATATTGTAGAACAAAAACAAGGGATGTTTTACATCATGGAAGAGAAAGAAAACTGGGAATCCGGATCCGCACCACGCAGGCATCGAGTAGCCAATAATATACATACACATACATATATGTAATGTGTAACTAACAACATGGACAAGTCGTGTATCTGAAATAATAATTGTAATAATGATAATGATAATAATAATAATGGTGGACCTGAGCTAACCTGTTGACTGTTTGCATTCTCGCAGCTTGTTATTATAATATGTAAAAAGTGAACAGCAAGAAGCCCTCTCTGTTATTAAGTAGTCCAGGATGGAGCAGGGAGGTTGCTGATGCTATGCTATGCTATGTGCTATGCAATCCAATGAAATGTAACGCATCTCTGTACTTACTCTGCTTCTTTCTCCGTGTATACATACATAATAATGTAGAGTAGTTTTTCGGAGAAACAAAAAAAAGTGAACCACCTACAGAACGCAACAACTAATCACTAATCATACATACACGAACAAAGTTATGAATGAATGAATGAATTTTTACTCCACACACATACACACACACCTTCATCTTACATTGAGAAACAAAAGGAAAAACAACTTTTGGAAAGGAAGAAGAAGAAGAAGATACACAAAAAACGTGAAGATGGAATGGAAGAGCTGCTGGACCAGAAATAGAGTACAGACAGATACTTTTCCATACAAACTCTTCTTCTCGATCTATTTTAACTATGACCTTTGCTCCTCTTCCTCAATTCAAAATTCTAATTCATCCTACATCCTCCGTTCAATAGCATACATATATTATATTGCTTATGCTCATCATCTTGTATGTAATTCATGTGTGTAGTGTAATGTGTATAAGATGGATAGGAATAAGGGGCAAAAGGTGGAGTGTTCAGAAACCCTTTCACACTTTACCTTCCTCCTATTCTACTCCTTCTTTTACCTTAGTCTTCTATCTTCTACTCTTTCTTCTTCTTCTTCTTGTTCCTGTTGATGATGTTAAATCTCTGCATTCTTTTGGGTTTTTTTCGGTGTAGTCTTAATCGTGTAATGGACAGAATAGAAGATGATGCTATTTCATACAAAGAATAAGCGACCTTCCTGGCGTTTCCATAGTTGCCTGTATGTATACTATACACTGATTATTGTACCTTGCGTGTGTAATGTATAAATATGAATACAAAACATAAATGTATAAGTGCCAGAGTGCATACCAATTTTCATTAGTGCACAACGCTCTGGTCTACAATTTACAATTCATACCGAATTTGTCTATACATTATTACACGCTGTAGGTAAGTAAGTACATATACATATTTATCCAGGGAAATATGTGGTAAAACATTGTGAACTTCTGGATGATGATTATATTATTATTACATTACGGTGCATATCAGTATTGCATGTATTCTTGTGAAGTGTACACGAGCATTACACAATGTAATGCATAATGTGTATTATAGGTAATCTGTTTTTTTCAAACAGTTTTGAAGACAGTGCGTTGGACAGATTGAGTAAGTACAACGTACCTATAGATAATATACATAGATGCCTTCTTGACCATGCAGGCAGGCAGGCAGTCAGGAATCTCAGCTTCTCCTTCTGTTCTCCTTTTTTTCCGCCACTGCTCATCATACTCCTCTTTCTCTTAGTTTTCATCTTCCTCTGTGTTCTTCATAATAGATAATGGTAATAATATTATGAATGCTCAGTCCATGATGCTCACACTCATCTTCACAAGTCAGCTACAGCTACAGCCACAGCAATTCCTAAACTATAAAAAACGGAGAAAAAGATGAACGAAAAAGATTCGAGATAAACAACAACAACAAGGTTTCTCTCTCTCTCTCTCTCTCGCTGTCTTCGACTCCCGTAAAAACATTATTGAGGAATCCACACACACTCACATACATAAGTATACATAGACAATCTTTTTAGGAAGGTCGGCTGTTGTTGGACGGGAAAAAATTAAAAGCGAGGGATGGACGATGGACATATGCCCAATTTCTGGGTTTTTATATAATAATACACGGTGGATAATATAATACACAGTGATAATATGCACAGGAACCAATTAATATAATGTATAATATCTGGTTGTGCAGTGTGTATATACTTAGATTTCATGAAATTAGTATTTGGGGATGAGAGGAATGTAGAATGAAAGTGAGCTCTTTCACATATTATGTACATGATATTATATCATATGTACATATTATAAAACACAAAATGTAGGACATAAGCTAAACAAAGTTCATCTTCTCTTTCCATCCGCTTATCTGAATCTTTTAGACAATGGACATTGATTTTCTTGTCCAGATACACATACATACACAATATAATCTGGAGTAAAATGATCTCTCTCTGTTTCTGTCTCCGTCTCTGTCTCTATCTACCACTATTTTCATATTATATAAAAACACAAGCATAATCATAAACATGGTCGTGTAAAACATGTGGATAAATGTAAATACAGCGACAATGGCGGGTTTTCCATCTTCATTTCTCTCTTCGTTCTGTATATTCTGCTGGATATGTGTGGAAAAAATTCTTATCTAGTTTAAAACTGTACACTCAATTTTAAAAACAAAACTATTTGATGATGACTATGATGAGCAAAAAAAGAATAGGTATCTATTAAAAGATAAAGAGTTGTTCAAGATGTATACATATAATAATGTAGATTAGATTGTACAGTGTGTACGTACATACATATTTGTAGGTGCGGGAGGAGAGAGAATTGGAATTTGATATGGATTCGTTTCGGGATAGTAAAAAAAGGGAAAAGATGCAGGTAGATGAAAATAAGAATGAAAATAAAACAAGAGTGTGTATTGTAAGTATTTTATTGTATATATAGAATATAGATATCTTCCTAACATACATAATACAGACACGGTGCGCGTTTAACATTCAAAACGTGCCCTAAACACTCTGCCGTTTTTTCTCAATCTCTTGGTCTTGGTCTTTCCACATCATGATATTTATTAATATTACGATGATATGACAAGAGACGATCTGTATACATATACACAATATACATTATACATACACTTTTACTATTTACTCATAGTTTTATACACAGTATACAGATATCGGGTATGGAAAAAAGAATATAAAAGTGAATATTAATTTTCCCACAAGAATTTCATCATTATCATCATCTCTCTCTCTCTCTCTCTCTCAATCTCTCCTTCTCTCTCTTCACACCTTTCTTGGACCATTATCTCGAGTTTGTTCTCTTCTTCGCTGCGCTGTGTCCAAGTGGATGAAGCTCCTACATTTTTTTTCGACAGCATAGCCCGACGAGTCAGAAGATTATGAATAAAAACCAACTTCCTGTTTGGCTTCATTGAGAAATTCTTGTGCCGTCGGTCGAGAGTCGAGTATCTCTCTCTCTCTCTTTCTATGTGTATGATATAATACCGTAGACACATGTTTATGTATAAAAAAGTTGAATGGTCATAGTTGAAATAATGATAATAATAACAATTCCATTCGGTACTCTACTGTATTGCACTGTACCATACTGTATTATAGTATGTATATTAGTGTACTTATTATGTATACTCGATACTCGTCATAATAATAATATTATTATAATAATTTTATTGTACAACCGTTTTTTTTGAGAGAGGTCTTCTTTTTCTTGCTTCTCTATCTCCATTCAGCCATTTAGCTCAATGACGAACAAGCACATAATAAGTACATATTATGAGTATGTAGACGTAAGGGACGAGGGGGTAAAAACAAGCCACGGAACTTTTCGCTTTTAGAACAAGGCCCTAATATTTTACAAATTCGGCACATATGCCAATCGAAAGCCTAATAGGTACTAGTAACTTCTGTTATCTCAGAAAAGTTTATAAAATTTAACTTTAATTGTAATTAGTAGTTGTTAAGTGGCTCCAAATTCCCCCCATGTGGGGTAAAAACAGCCGCCCTGTGGGGTAAAAAAAGCCACCCCAAATAAGTGCATAAGGATGTGTCACAAAAAT
>JAQIVE010002275.1:0-20538 GCA_034698285.1 Sminthurinus bimaculatus | reverse complement strand
TTTTCTGAACCAAAAGGACTGATATGACGGCCTAAGGCTTTAAATTTTATACTTTGTTACTAAAATGGCGTCATCTATTGTACATGGTACATAATGTAGATATATGTATGTAAACCAAACTTCTTTGCCTTTGGTTGGTCCACTTTTAGTTGTAGCTGTCGTAAATAAATTAAATTGAAAATATGTCCAACGAAAATAAACTACATTTGTTATATTTCTTCCCTTTCCTCTAGTTTTCACAGGCCTCTCTTCAACTTTTCCCGAGTTGCACGAGCTTTGTTTTAGGTGAAAGTCTTCTTTGTCTTTTAGTGAGAGAAAATTCATTGTGCATTATTCCTGCAAGTAACAAGTCCTTAGGCGTTTGTAAAACGAGAAATGAGTTACAAAAAGCTGAATAATTATTGAAAAATTTAATATTTACGCTAATTTATCGACATGGATTTTGGATTGAATACCATCAAAAGACATGAAGGGTTCCTACCACCTCAACGAAAAACTAATTACCTGATCCTTGTAATGTTAGAAGTTTGTAGTCTCTCCTGAAATTCTGACTTCTTTTGCCAGTCATTATGATGGTTGGAATGACACAGGTTTAGCCTAAATAATAGAATGAAACTCTGCTCCCTAAAAAAGGTACAGGCGGTTGTAGTCAGTTGTAGGCATACAGCAGTGTAATAGAATAGAATAAAAAAATCATAGGGAGAATGCCCTTTATTAGCGACTTTTAAAGTGTTTTTATGAGGCCTTTCGTTACACTCAACCGACCATAAAATATTACTCTTCCATTCCCATTTCATTTCACTTCATCCGTTGAGTTGAGTTGAGTTACACAGGAAAACATGCTGGTTTTGACGACGAAAGAAAAGCAACGAGTCACATAAAACTCTCTATAGCTTCCCCCTATTAGGCAAGTAGAAAAAATAAAGCCCCGTTATGGATGCTAAATACATACTAAATTCTGTGTGTACTTGCACCCTCTCAACATTGTTCTTGGTAGCATACCAAGTCCAGCCCCTCACCGTTTAAAAGAGCTGTCGAAATAATAACAAGAATGAATGGGAGAGAAGGAACAAAATGAAATTGAATAGAAATAACCGGAAGACTTATGTATGGCTGTGTGAATGCATAAATTTCGTGAGAATTCACCACGCTAACTACTCCAACTTCATTATGTATGGATGTGCAATTCAACTACAAAGTGTGTTATTTTGTGTTGCAATAATATGCAATGTGCAACAGTATTTTACTCTAAATTCATATACTCGGCTGGTTTGACGCCCATGACTCGTATTAGTGTGTACGTACATTGTACACTTATATGGCACAAGAAGTGAACAGATTTATGGAGAAATGAGACAGGAGAAATAGCTAAATTGAGAAGAGTAGAGCAGGAAAAGAGCATTAGCTCAGACAAAACAACTTTTCTCCTTCTTGAAGAATATATTCCGGGCACGCTCAAACGCTCCGACACAAATGGACAATAATGTCCGTCATTTATAGCCGTTGTTGTCTTGAGCTTCAACTTTTATACTGCAGACTCTACACTGTAGAGTCTACAGTTTAGTGAGTTGAGTTTGCAGTCTTCTTTTTTGTATATTGTGTATAGTATAATACGAACCATATGCACCGTTGTATGCACTATTTTTGCATAAATTCTCTCCCTCAATTTTTCTTTTTAGCTTTCCCTATCTCTCTCTCTCTTTCTCTCTTCTCTCAAATCACGTTAAATTAAACGACCGTGCATAATCATGTAAACCAGTGCTCAAGTTCTCTCCTTCCATAAAAACTGAGTGCACTCATCTCTTTCGGGTTTTTTTTATCGGCCCTTTTTGTGGGAGGAAGTGTTAAGCAAAGTATTCTAGAAGATAGCTTCTTTCAAAATAACGGTGTACCTAAAATGTCTTCTATTGGTCAAATTACAGGAATTGAAGTACGGAAAATTGACAAATGGCAGTACTCTGTAATGTGAAATTAACTGTCAGAGTTTGCCTTCCGACTGAACAATGTACAGAGGAGTTGCTTTAGTTTTTAATTTAAACTAGTTGCACAGTGCAAAACAGCCTTGTTTTCCTTCAATGTTTTTGTACAATTTTGCAGTGTATACGCAGTTTCCCACTTTTGTTCTTGTAGCCTTCAGTGTGCAACGTACAACTACTTAAAACTGTTTGATAATCAGCCAATTATTATTTTTATCAGTCATATTCTTGTTAGGGTAGCTTGAACTTGAATTTATGGAGGTTTCTTTCGATTTTATTCCGGAATTTTCACTTATTACAAAAAGGCTAAACAAAAGTTGTACGTTGGCTTGTATATGGCGGATGTACCTGAAAAGCTGGAACTTTCGAAACTAAATTCTTGACATAAATACAGCTCGCTATGAAGCACGGGTAGAATACAAAATAAAAGTACAAATATTAGTCCTTTTTTATAAAATTCTTTTCAACTTTTCCCCTTACTCCTTCCACAAGTTAGTTAGATAGTAAAGATTTGAACTGTGTTTCAGAGATATTGTCTAGCTTTACAATTCACGAGACTCCTCAAAACTCTTCGTATTATTTTAGGACAACAAGAGAAAACAAGGACGGGGGAAGTCCAAGTGTTGTTCCACACAGCGGCGAAGTTTTCTCAAGAGCCAACTTTCTCCAAGTTTGATAGTTATACACAGAAACTTAAAAGTAAAAGAAGACAAAAAAAGAAATAAAAGGGCAACACACAGTTATGAGGATCACTTTTTGGCTTATTATAACTACAACGAAAATCTCTCACTTTTACCATGTGAAGCTTATAGAAAACAAACACAAAGACGCAGGACAAAGGTGACAAAATAACAACAAAAGTTTTTGGGTCCTTTTCTGTCCATTTCATTGCCCTTGTGAAACTCTCCCTCTCTAATCCAGCAAGTAGCTCCGAATTTTTTGGGTGCAGTTATTTGTTGAATATTAAACATGCATAATGGCAGAAAATATGTAATAACATGTTATATTTTATGATAAAGATATGTCAATTATAGTGAAAATGTCATGAGAAACATTTATTTTTTAATTTCACAGGAGAACCATGTGAATTTTCGTAAAGGCCGATGAATACATATGTACTATAAACAGATTCATGCATTCTATAGATTTATTTCTGTATCGGGAAAAATAATTCACAATTCATCAATAGTAATTGTATTATTTTGTTTACAATCAAAAATAGGGCGTGCATGACAATTATGGTTCATTAAATATTCGTGTAGAGCAGCAATTTGAGTATTTGAGTCGCCTAGACTGACTGACTGTGAGTCAATTGGATTGGACTGCGGTTGGACAAAGAGCTTATCAATAACTGATAGCTGATATTGATTCATTTTTTGCTCACATTGTACGTATGAATGAACACTTACGTGCCAAGAAGACAATCCAAAAATTGAAATTTACACAAAGTAGAAAACTTTCTTCCAAGTTGTTTATTGTACTCATTCTACCCATAAAAAAGGAGCATTCCAAGTGCATTTTCTTGGAGCAAGAAAAAGAAAATAAAAAAGACACTATAAAAAAAGAAAGAAAGAAAGAAAAACGTATGAAGTTTGTCCTTGAATGATTTACTGGTCTCTCGTGTGGGATGGATATTATGGAAAATTGTTATTGATATCGAAAAGAAGAATGAAATAAATAGAATAAAATGGAGAAGAATTCCCTCGATCCTGGCACTGCTCCTTACTTCCTCTTCCCGCTCTTATAGAAATTCCACATTTTCTTGGTGTTTTTTTTCTACCCGATGCCATGACCATTGTCAATTTGTACGTCTGTGGATGTGCTTCGTGTCGTGAACTTGGAGTTGAGTTTAGCTCAGCTGAACTGAGCTGAAGTGTGTTGAGTTGAGCTGAGCTGAGCTGAGTTTAGTAGAATTGAAGCTTATTGAATTTCCTCAAAGTTAGCTTCCCAAGACTGATATGTACATATATATGCATTTTTATATGGGTTTTTGGCACAAAACTTATGGATTCCCTCTCCATTTTTATTCATTTCCTCAAGGAGAAACTCAAAAGTTTGAATGGCCGTGAACTAGCAATGTTTTGAACGTTGAGCTTTATTATTTTCATTCACAGTGGCATCTTTTTTCCACTGTAGTATCATTTATTATTCTCCGGGGTTTCCCGAGGTGATTGAGGCAACTCCAAAAAATGTATAAGCATCATTTTGCTTTGCTCTTAAAGTTGATGTTTGGATTATGACTATAAAATAAAAATATGGTGCCATATCATTTTATGAAAAAAAATCTTAAAGTTTTGTAATATTTAATATTCATGTGTTTCCACAGACAAAATGGCAGCTGCCACTATGACAACCAGCGCCTCGTCCAACTCCCTCAAAGTTAATATAGACAGATGCCAAAACTTTATGCGGCAGGTAACGAAAACAATTTTGATCCTTTTTTATCAGAATTTCGAGTGGTACTGCTGATCGAGAAAATAACAGACAAAGGCTTCTATCAAGTAATATTTTGTAAATTCAATTGTATGATACATTTTAAATGTGGATTATTTGTTGTGTAATAGTTTCGTGACCCAGACAGTAAAGAGCTCAAAAAATTGACAGCAAATCAGTTTACCGAAGTTTGGAGTCATTACGACAAAGACGGTAAGTTTTTTCCGGCTTTTATTGTGCTATTTTGTGCGTTTCGCAGAATAATAGGTAGAAAGTTCCTTATGATCAAACGATTATCTTCTGTGATACGGAAATCAAAACTTTCGAGGTCAGACTTGAGTTAAAATCTGATTTTTTTTAACAAAGCATCATAAAAGAAGAAGTTTGCGATTCACTTTAGTAAAAACTCAATGTAAAAGGAATAAAACTTCAAAGAAAAAGTTTTCAATTTTGAAAGTCATATTAAATAATAATCGGAGCAAACGCATCTATGTATCTTTTTTTATTTACTTGTCGAAGTTTGGTTACCATGGTTTTAGTTAGCATACAAGTAAAAGGGCGAAAGCTAAAAGAAAAAGTTGTTAGTGTTAATTGCGACAAAAAGGCCTGAAATGTCTTACCACAACCCAAAACTTGCATTGATATAGTATAGCTATAAAGAACTTGCCGCTGTAAGAGTCAATGTATAACAAGGCGCCTTGCAAAATTTGGGTGTAGCTCAACAGTATTCGAGGAAAATTTGCAAAAGACAAACAGACGAGTTGCTGCCTATATACTGAAGTGCGAGCTATACTTGCGTGCTATTAGAATGAAATAATGATGGCGTTAACTTGAAGAATGTTGACAGACATTCCGATCCATTTATTCAAGTGATTCAGAAAATGATTAATATAAATTATTATAATTATGTACTATAATGCAGGGGTTTATGAAACCACACTGTACTTTAATTCCTGTCTTTGTGTACAGTTCAAAGGAAAATCGACCTGTCGGCTTTATATGTCTGGCTGTCCAGATTAAAATTCAAAATTAAATGAGATTAATGAAGACAAATGAAATGAAAATGGATCAATTTAGAATTAGAGGAGTATTCATGTGTGAATTGCACAGTTTGACATTGGCATCATAAATGCTTGTAAATGCATGCACAAACGGGCGGCGATTTTTAACGTTTTCCTTTTTTGTCAATACACAGCTAATGGCTACATAGAAGGCGGAGAACTAGATGGGTTCCTCCGTGAGTTTGTCTCCAGTGTCAACACGGATAACACAAGTCCAGAGGTAAGTTCATTTTATTACTATTACTACAATATTATTATTATTGCTGTGCATTTTCCATGCTTAGATACACGATTTATCACTTGATTGCAACTGTTTTGTATAGGGTAATATGCAATATGCATGATGTGTAATGCGTATACTACATCGTAGCCATACAATAATCGGTTAACACCCAGCTTTATATTTTATATTATGAAACCACGCGACGAATCATTGAGTGGTAATTCTAAAAAGACCTTTATATTGAATAATAAAGCATAAACGTACTGTCATACTGAGTGAAAACACGTAAAGCCGCACTTTATCTTCATTAGTCCTTTACGTCCCCCTTTTCGTTTACTAGACTTTTGCTAGCATATCTCACGGAAAATATTTTGAACAATATTACCTACATGCAAAGTTCACAGTGTGTATGGTTTCTCTTTCTGACTCAAGCAATGTTAATTAGACATTTTGTTCGCCACAATAAGTGTAATGAACTCAATGTAATGCATGCATATTGTACATGCATATATTTGCCCTACAAACTATGCACATTGCACATGCTATGACCAAATGTGCTCGAATTTTGCGGCAGTCATACTCGATTCGAGAAAATAGTTAATAAGTGATGCTACACAAAATAGCGTAATCGAGCGATAAATGCATTTTTGTTCGAGTTAATTTTTCTTGCATCAAATTCAAATCTGCCTCATTATTATAGAATACAAGCAGTTTTAATTGGCACGGGGAACGGAAGAAATTACATAAATTTTACCGTATTTCTTGAATTCTGAGTTTGATTTCTTACAAACTGCTTATAAATCTATATTTTTCATGTTTCTGGCTTATTAAAGATCGTAATTGATGATTAAAACAATGATTTACGTTTAAATTTTACTGTAGTGCATATAATCAAGTAATACAGAATTTTTTCTACTTTTAGCTCGTTTCGGATGCCATGTTGCAAGAACTAAAGCTCTGTTTCATGGAGGCATATGATGACAATAGAGACGGCAAGATTGACATCCGCGAGGTAAGCTTAAAGCTATTCTTAAATGTATGTAAAATAAAAAGTGCGGTATTAACATCCGATTAGCGCGCTACGAATATCTTTTGGATAAAAAGCAGCAGCCAATCAGGAGTTTGTTGTTTTCATATTTTTGGTGCAAATATGCAGTGGTAAGCGCTGAAAAAATGTGTAAAAACTGACCATTTTACTAAAATTAAAAATTTCTCTAATGTCTACTAACCGAATAAAATAACTACATGCAGCTGCAACTGAATTTGTGAAAATATGTCATTTCCTCTGCAAAATACATATTATAGCCTCTTCAATTTTGACTTCCACTTCCTTCAAGTCTGTCACCACAAAATTGGGCTCTCCCTGTGGACGTTCCATATAAAGTTATCTGACAGATCATTCCCTTGTCAGCTGCTCCATCCTTCCGGCTGTCCGCCTGTCTTGACTTTGTGCATGACTGTACGTTGTACGTACAATAAGCATACATCGTTGAGTCTCAACTCTACTTTCCGCCTCCTTTCTATTGTGTGTACAATGTCACCAATTTCCTTCGGGGAAATAATATACACAACAAAATGCAGACACTACACACAATACAACAGCGGAGAATTAATATCTTGCTCCTTTCTATGTGCCATGACATTTATTTGTTATTTGACAGTCTGAAGAAAGGTATAAACTTGTGGTGAATACAATAACTAACACAAACGCAAACATGTACAAACGCAACATAATACATACGACTAGTCAATATTATTTAGCTGTAGTTCATTATTTCTTTACAAGCATACATACATACATACAATACAAACACACGAAGAAAACCCTGGAATTGAATTATTGACTTGATTTTCAGGGGTATCAATTATTAATATCTTATCTTATGAGTCTATTGCGTTTTATTCCCTTTTCATCGTCTTTGACATAATACATGGTACAGTATTACACCAACCAGTTTTACATATGTTTGAGTAGCACGCTGTAGACTCAATTTATCGCCTACATGAGACAAAAATGATAAAGAAATGCTAAGATTAGTGTATACAACAAAAGAGAATAATATTGCTTTCGTCTGACACACTTTGACCATTTTGTCTTACATCTTAATACGACTTTATTTAAGAAAATATGCCAAATTATGTTATTGTTTACGCGTGGGCAGCATTTCAATTAGTCTACTTTCCTCTATAGAAGATGTTCATGCTAGTCTACAGGTACATTCATGCTTCATACGACGTGCTTTATTCTTTATTGTTGTATTGAACATTTAACTCTATTTTCAAAGTTCAAGTTGTTCCTTCTTGTTTTTTCAAAGTTTGGTCGCTGCAAGTGTTCAAAGACAACTTGACAAAAGAAGTTTAATTTTTCAAAGGCAAGGAGCTAAAAGACTTGCAAACCGATAAAGAACTCTGTTAAAAGCCAAACTATGGTGTTTAGTGTTAAAATGGCCAGCGGAATGACGCCTTTTCCTTTCCCCTTGCCATTCTTTCCCCTGGAACATCAAATTGTACATTGTGAAAGAGCGCATACTTTGGAGTCAGTTGCTACTTTTGGACCAGCCTGAATATTGCACAAGCACAGATCAGACCAAGAGAGCGAAATTGAAATGGGGTTTGTTCTTGATACTTGATTCAGTGCAATGGTACGTTTGACATGGTGAAAGGAAGGAAAGACGAACGGCTGAACAACAATTTCCAGGTCCAGATGTGTAGTTCAAGGCGAAGAAATGGACTCTATTTCCAAAACGCCTGGAGAATTTGAAATTTGAATGGACCAGCCCATGCTTTCAAATTGAAGAGAAAGAAGAAGACGCACAGATGAAGGTGAAGGAGTAGTAGTAGAAGAAGAAAAATAAGTGTAAGAGTTGGATTGGAATGCCAAAGTCCAAATGATTTGGAATTCCGCACTACATATTTGGAGTATGTATATGTTCCAGAAAAATGCTCCATGCATTGAGAAATATGGCCATTTCATCAGCTGGAACGTTTTCCATCTTCTTGCACTATCTACAATCTACATACATACTACATACGTATGAACAGCATATGCTTCATATGGAGGAGACACAAGTGTGTGTTCGTAACTACAGTCGTAATGGGTGAAAGTTGAGTGCGGACCCAAGCCAAGCTGTGTACAGTCTATAATAAAGACAAATGGTATCCGCATATAGGTGTATTTTATTCCAGCAGTTGGCTCTGTACAGAGCTTATGTAGTTTGCTATGCTGGGAGAAAGCGATGTGGAAATAGTCGTGTGGGTATACATTATACATACTTTGTACCTACATATATAACGCATACTAGTATTTTAGATAGTATTAAAATCTTCGTCCACGAAAATCAAAATGTATTCCACATGGATAACGGTTAGTGAATGAAATGAAATGCGACATCCTTTAAATAATGAATGAGTGCAGTCGCTCAAAAAAGACTTGATTACTTTCTCCAAATGTCAAACAGTCCATTTTCGTCCAAACAGTTGAGACCAGTAGTGAAAGAGTAGTAAACTGTTCAAACTACATACACAACGCATGTTAGTACCTTGGGTTTGGTTACACAGATGTATAAGAAAATTACAGTGAATATAAAAGCTGTGGTACACAATAATAAATGTAATTTTAAATAATGTTTAAGGGCTATCCAGTCAAAATAACAAAGGAAGAAATCAAATAAAAACGGTTCATAGTTTTAAATTAAATTGCTAAAACAGAGCCCTGTACGTTTTGGTCGGCAGTCGATAGTTTTTGAAAATTATGGAAAATGTTTGTATACAAAAACTTTAAAAAACTCAAAATGGTTTTGAAAACTCCAACCGTGTTCCTTCAAAAAGAGTATATGATTTAAAAGAACTTTCCATAAAAAGCGCCTGGAATTGACATCGACAGTTTCCAAGGTGGGATTGATTGAAGCCGTACAACTTCAATCCAAAAGTTTTGTATTTTGACAAACCAAAATGTCTGATTCCAAACTGTGATAAAATCAAAAATATTCAATTTGGGAAAATATTCCACGTGGCTCAATTTTGTTCCAACCAGCAGTAGTTTACTTACGGTAACTACAGTGAATGTTTGAAGGGCAAAATGTTTATTTGACAAGTATGTACATTCATATTTTATGTTGTGTGGAAGTGAAAGAAAACAACAAACTCACAAAATATGCTGCGTGAATTTGGTTTATTTTAATGTTCGGGTGTTTTTCCTAAAGACTTGTCTACATGATGTATATTCTCGAGTTTTCATCAATTAGTTTATATTTACCAATATTTTACCCTGGTTTAATAAAATTTTGATAAAACAGACTTGAATTGAAAAGTCTGGTTGAGCTTAAAGTATCAAAATTCAAGGCAAAAGTTTATTAAGCGACGACAATATAAAACCATAGTGACTCTTTGCTATGAAAAATTAAATTTTTTGAACTTTATTGCCGACATAAAGTCAAAAGCAGTAAAGCTCGCTGAAAGTAAGGAGAAAGATCCGAATAAAATATTTTAAGAGGTAAAACAACAAACACAAGGAATAAAGCGAAAATCCGACTAAAAATAAGGAACAATCGCAACTTTTTCTGAGATTTGGACGCGAGGTTTTTGGATAGTTTTGTATAAAATATCTGTGTGTATGTAAATAACTAAAATACTTGCAAGTTTTTTCATCTCGCTCTTTTGTTTTCCTCTCTTTTTCAGCTCGCACAGCTTCTTCCCATGGAAGAAAATTTTTTACTTTTGTTCCGTTTCGACAACCCACTGGAAAGTAGTGTGGAATTCATGAAGGTAGGTAACTTATTGTTAATGCAAAAAACCCACATTTTTACCATGTCTCTCAATGTATGTATATATACATATTGTACATCATACGTCATACGTGAGCTTTCTTCGTACCTTTCTTCTTTCTTCCCTTGCTCCAAAGCTATAGAGTTTTTCCTTTCTTGTTCTTGGGCGCTTACCGGATAGTTTTGTTTTAGTTTTACATGAGACATCTTATTTACTATTTACTCGGCATTCGTCTCAAGCCTTACGAGTGAATGCACAGTGCCATACTACACACAAAGAATCCTACTTTTCCTCTGTTGTTGCTTCCCCCTGCAGGTTTTAAGTTCTAGATTTTTTACGGGCACAGCAATATAGGACTCAAAGAGAAAGGAGAAATAGTTTTCTCTTTGATAATCTTGTAGAAGACGTGTGTGTATATTTACATGCATTTTCTTCTTTTCATAATCAACCCCGTGTGGTTGAAAATTATGGGCCAGCTGAAAGCAACGGCAAACAAAAATACACACATATACAAAATTTAGGATTACATTTTTGTTTTTTTTTCAATTCTTTCGTCTTTCATTTATTCCTTTTTATATAAGACGGCTTTTTCGTTTACTATGTACTTTCCAATACCAATGTATGTAAGTACATACTAAAGTCGAAGATGTAGTAACTTGAGCGCTTTAAAATAAATCCAAAGACTTTCTTATATAGTTCTCATTTTCAATTAAATGCCTCCTAATAATTACCTACGGATGCGATCTGATTTAGAAGAAAAAGTAAAAATAATATGGAGGCTTTGCAGCAGGACATTTTTGTACATCTTATCAACATAATACATACATAGAATAGTGCTCGATTCGGCATTCCCTGCAAAACCTTTCCAACAAAATTTTATATTATATAGGATTCTAGTACATCTAGTACATTCTATCCCTTGAAAGTTTCATTGAATTTCCTCATGCACTCCTATAGGCCATTGAGAACGTGACCCTTAATACGAGTAAGTTGATCGAGCTAATCGATATTCAGCACAAACTCTGAATTATACACGATCAAAGAGAAGGCCAATTAGTCTGCAGCCTTAATGTGTGTGTACACCTTGAAGTTTACCTTTTTTCTTTTTTCTCATAAGGGTTTACGATCGAGCCTAAGCGTTACATTATACCTAAACTTTTTTAGCCAGCATAGACTCGTGGATCGATCTAAGAAAATGGATGAGAAGAAGAAGAAAAGAAAGGAAGCAGAAAAAAGAAGATTAAAAATACACGTGGAATAAGTCCAAAGTTGAAAGTCAATCGAAAATTCCTCGTTTCTCTAGGTCAGAAAAACACATTTGTTTACACGCAGTTGAAGGTTTTCCCAGAGAGAGAAAAGGTGGCACTTGAAATTAAAAGAGCTCCTATACATACATTGATATTAGATAGGTGTTCGACATCATTATTTTGTTCTTGGCTTTCTTCGTAATTCCATTACCACGTATATACGTATAGTGCAAAACGGTTTTACACTGGACCAAAAAAAGTTAAATCAGTACGTTTTGTTTTACAATTTTTTTAGGACAAGTGCTAATTATTACTGACTGCAGATATAGATTTAATATAGAAAAGATAATATTGGGAATGATCCTTTTTTTTAGGATATAAATAGATCAGTACAAGAAAGTTTACACAATACAACGAAAAGTCATACTTTTGAGATTTTTCCTTTTCTTCTTAATTCTGAACAAATTATGGTAGTACAATTCAGCTCTAATGCAATACATCAAGTAGAAGCACGTGGGCTGAAAGGGATATTGCAACAGGATAATTTTGTTTCTTCCCAAAAATACCTGAAATGAACAAAATACAAGGAAACGAGTTGGCGTTTCGTTGGACTTTTGGATTAACTCGCTAAGGAGTTTACAATGGAAATTTCATTTTGTTCGCACCTTCCTTCCGACTCTAGTCGACCTTGGTTACCTACTTAGTTTTTTCCGCCTAGGAGTCTTCATTGACGTTTCTGAGTAAATAAGTTTACTCCTCTGCCCCGCAGTTTCAGTTCCAGTTTCAGTTCAAGTTCCAGAGCGAGTTTACGTACAAGTGAAGTGGTATATACAATATACAAGTTGGGTAGTCTAGCGCAAATAAGTACTTTGTGCATGAAGAAGAAAACGGGGAAAATAAACAGGAGAGCGGAGCAGAAAAAGTTTTAAACTTGTCAAAAGTTCATGAAAGAACTTTTTTGCTTCCTCTTCTCTATGAAAGGAAATTGCTGTCTTATATCCCATCACACGTATGAACAATGAGCAATAGTTCTATTTTTCCTCTCTCTCTCTCTCTTTCACCGTTTTCATGTATTACGGTTAGGGTTAGATGTTGATTGTGTTGTTGGTGTTGGATATCTATCTATCCACTCCTGTGTTTTGGCCTATTAAATGTGTTTTACTGTTTTGACTAAGGCTTACGAATTCTATTTACACTATTATTCCCTCTCCTTTTCCCCTTTTGACAAAGGCTTTTGTGACTTTTGCCTCACTTTCTCCTACTCTAAGTAGAATAGAATTATTATTATTCCTTTGTTATTTGTTAGCTTTCTTCTCTAAAGAAAGTCCACAGAGAGACGTAAACAGTCCTCCTTTTTACTTTTCTCGTCATGTTTCATGCTACGATAACTTTTCAGCTCTTTTACTTCGATCTGTATCCATCTTCATCTTCATTTTCATGGTGGGATGCGACCGAGTTTCTCTCTGAATTTTAGGTGCAGTTCCTTGACATAGAATTTAGCTTTGGCTTTACATCAGTTTGAAACTCTTTTACAAGTATTTGTGTTGTAGAAAAGTTTAGCACGTTTTTCATTTATGTTCGACACGCTTTGACTTTCAACCCTTTTCATGTACCAATTTAGCTGTTACATACAACCTTTCTCATTTTCAGCTTCTATGAAAATCTCACGCCTTTTCTGAAAAAATGATGGCTTCTTTTTAACAACTTTTTAGAAAGTTTCCAAGCTCACTTTGCAGCTGCATTTAAAATGTAGGTCTAAATTATTTGCAATACTTACAGTTTTGATTTTGTTCTTAGATCTGGCGGGAGTATGACACAGACGGCTCGGGATTTATTGAAGCGGACGAACTTAAGGTAAGTTTTTGCCACACAAATATTTGTATCGCCAGTCTTTGTAATTTTCTTTAAAATATTTTAATGTTGTAGTATAAGTTGAGAAAAGCATCGTCAAACACTGAGGACTTCAAGACTTAGTGTTAAGTGTTAAGAAAGAACTGCAATAATTAAATTAAAACAATCATTTACACAACTTTAGAAATACTCTGTAGTGTGACTTATGATCAAGTTTTATTCTTCATATGATTGCAAAAGGTTGAAAATAGATGCTTTGAAAGAATAGAGCTAACAGTTGTTGTGTAGCCTTAGGATTAGTCGTGGTCCCAATCCCTTTTGTAAGGAACTTCTGAGGATAAAAAAGCGTCTGGACTTGGGACAAATGGATAACAGTCCTCATATTGACCAAGTCCAAAAATTCCAAGAAATCCACCTAAGAACAGAAGAAAAAACCAATGGAATAATGTAAAGCCAGAGCCGACGAACAAAGTCCTGATGGGACAAACGAATGAAGAATCGCTCAATTACCACCTTCATCGATTTGCCCAAAAAAGCTTGTCATAGACTTTGACTCTAGCTTTAGCTGTAGATATTCAAACCATTGACTTTACTTTTTTCACTTTCATCCCGTCACTATGTTTCTTTTATTAACATCTCGTTTGGGGATAAGAAGGTAGAAAAGTGTATGCGTCACTAAGTAGGTCTATAGACTTTCAAATCATGACTACTGCAATAACAGAAGAATAGAAAAATATATTATATAGTCTTCGAGTGCTCAAGGTCGTTGTTGTTAACCTTTCAAATTTTTCAAGAATACAGAATGAAAAATCAAAAGCTAAATAATTCCTTTTTTCATGTTTCAATACACCAAAAGTTCTGGCCCCATCAAAAAAGTTGTCTCAACTTTTATTTCGTTGAAACTAACTCAACAGTATTGTTAACTACATGTTTTCATCTGAATGTCGGAATGAGATATTCCAAGTATGAAATTTGTCAACGTTAACTTGCTCTTTACTTTAACTACCACATATTCGAATTTATGCAGCCCTTCTCGTTTTATAACCTTCATCAGTCCCGATCTGATTACACTAATATTACTTTCACTCTCTTTGTCTTAAGACTAATCACTAATCGTAAATGATTACGAGTTTCCCTCGTATCTTTTTAACTAGCCATTATGATGAAATTGTAAGGCTGCATTTTTTCGCATGAATAGAGGATTTTCTTTGTGATTTTTAGTTACCGCTCCTAATTTTGAGGCTTGGAATGATTCAAAAAGAGAAAGTACGACTGTAAACCTGTATAGTATCGTGTTTGAATACTTTGCTCCCTTGTTTCTCCATTTATTATCTTATTACGATTATTATTATGACGATGATAACAGTCTTTTTGGAGTAAAACGAACTCTTTGTGCTTCTTAATGAGACCTTCTTTCATTTATTATTGTACAATTACGACTAGAATTACGACCTCAAGAAACCCCAAGAGTGTCTGAAAACTCCATTTTTTTGTATTCACAAGGCCTTTTCAAGTAAAACAAAAGTTAAAACTAGTCAAGGGAATAAGGCTAAGACCGTAAAAGACGAGTCAAAACTCCTAGTACAAAGAAGGACGGTGAAAACAGTGAAAAGGTTCAAGTCCAGAAACAACAAAAACCTTTAAAAGAAATGATCCAAAGGATCCACCATCGACCCAATTTAGTCCTCATCAAAATCCCAATCCAAAAAAAACCAAAACTATAGCTTTGCTGCACTTTTCCGCTGTAATACCTACACATTTTGGTATTTCACACCGTCCTGTAGTGCCTGATGCTCCTTCAACATGAATCTTTTTTCTTTAAAGCAAAGGTTTGATTTTGACAAGAGAGTGCATTGATCCATATGTAAATACCATAGAAAAGAACTGGGCTTTATTCGGGACAACACCACCGACAATACAGCCCAAAAAAACCAGAAGCCGAAGAATGAAGTGAGTTGAGTATTGCGGTGTTGATAGGAAGAAAGGATTATGATTGTGTCCAACAAACAGAAGAAAAGGTGTAGTTGATATGTCTCTGAGTAAATGAAAGGCTGAAACTATAGAAAAAATGGAAGAGTAATGACGGTGCTGAACCCAGTCCTAGTTCTATGCATACAGACTTTTGCCATGTGGATTGTGCACGAGTACATACAATTTACGTCAGTGGCGGCTTTATCTGCACGTTCTTCGTGTTTGTGGCAGCGGCATAAAGTAGAAAATTGAGGAGCTGGAATAGAGTCGTGATGGATATTGAAAAAAATGAATGGGAGTATCGATAAAAGACTTTCATTGTTTTCTCTTGTGCTTTTTTTCTTTCTTGTGCTTTCACTCACCGGTATCGCTCGACGCCAAATCCAAATATAAATCCAAACTCTGATGTTGGGCCTGCCTGATATTTCTTCTTTCTTTTCTGGCCGGCCGACTCCTGTTCCTGTTCATGTTATTCCCGACTTTGATGCTGCATAATAGAATTTTCTGAGAGATTTGCTTCGAGAGGTAAGAAAACTTTTATTTATTGAAAATGTACTGTTTTAATGTAATGTTACTGATGTTTATCAATGGCAAGGGACAAACAAAATTAATAACATAATTTTTATTTTGTATACAAAGTAAAACAACAGCATTGAATTAAATACAGTGCAAAAAATATGATTTTTTGCTCAAATAAATTTCCCTTCATGTGCTGCAGTTTTATATTTTCTGGATTTTTTTTGGTGTATATCCTTAATAGCGTGCATTATATTATTGGCATTGTCACATGTTCTAAAACATTACTGTTGATTTTTTTCAGGCAAAGAAAATAAACGATGTCTCCGAGGATAAATTGATTGAATACACGGACACTATGGTAAGTCAAGGCATGCTATGAAACGTCATACTACTCCGTATAAAAGAAATTTTATCACACTTTCCGTGGCTGTCTTGCTTTGATGTACAGAATTTGGATGTTTGGCTGATATGCATTTTGTTGTGTCTTTGACTCTTATCGGGATCCAGAATACCTTTCCATACTTTCCCAATAACATGATTTGTAAAAAAATTTGTTACCTTTCGTCCGTTTTCTTGGATGCCTCATGCCCGTACGATTCTTTTTGGGTACTCTTTGAAAAATCCGATTCAATTTAGACCCAAAACCAAACCAAATAAAATGAAAGCAAGGAGTTTTAAAATACCTAGAATGGTATAAAGAAGTAGGTAGAAGGTAGAAGTAGACAATATTGTGTGCCTTTCAACCACTTTTCTTTTGTTTTTTTCCCTTGCTGCTTTCTCCATGACTTTGTCTTTGTTATGTCTAAGTCTAAACAGGACGCTGACAGTGGCTGGGTCTTTGACTCTGACATGTGACTTTGGAGGAATGTAAAAATTGAAAATCTCATTTACTTTTATTGAAATATCCTCAGGCACGAATGTATAGAATATAGATACATACGTGGAATGAGGAATATGTACCAAGTCCTTTTCTGTTTACACAAGCTCAAATACCTACCATATACGAACACAAATTGAATCGTACTATGGGTTGAGAGATATTATTAAAGGAGAAATGGAGGTATTTTCCAAGAAAAACGGAAAAGGCTTACAAGTCTTTTTAATTTGAAAACTCTCCAATATTGCTGTACAAAACTCTATTTTTTGTACAGTTAGACAATTCAATTTGAATTTTGAAGTTTAAATTTTGAAAATGTCAGGTATTTTCTACTTAAAGTCCATCACGTGTTTTATTTGTGATGTTGTACAAACTTTATATTTTACAAAGTAAAGAAAAGCAGCTTATAAATTTTTTAAAAGCTATTTTTTTGGGTTTCATAGAATGTACAAATTAGTAGCGCGGAAGTGAAGAGAGAGCTTTGGCATTTTTCTCTATAAAATTTTTTAAGCTTTGCTCTATAAGTTTTAAAATTCAAGACACTACAGAAACAAGTAAAAAATTGATTGGACTTGCTTTTAAATGTCAAACCTCTGCATTATTTTGTATTACTTGAGAGTATGGAAATGTAGACAGAATTCCGACTACAAAATTACTATCATCCTT
Organism: Sminthurinus bimaculatus; assembly: GCA_034698285.1. NCBI lineage: Eukaryota > Metazoa > Arthropoda > Collembola > Symphypleona > Katiannidae > Sminthurinus > Sminthurinus bimaculatus. The sequence continues at coordinate 2,950 of JAQIVE010002275.1, read as the reverse complement.
TCACATATGTTTATGCATATACATATAAACACAAGGAAAGGACAAAGTTGGAAGTGAAGGATTAATTTCTGAGAAAGTATTAAATAATGAATGATCTGGTGAATAATGTATGTTTTGGCTTTTCACTTAATATTTCATGCCACCCTGTGAATTACCCAAACCGTGTGCCGCCGTTCACCATTGGCGTTGCCGTTTGACTACCACCTAAATACTTCACGTGTGTGTGTTTATGTACGTTCAGCTCCAGGTATTTGACGCGAACAAAGACGGAAAGCTTCAACTCTCAGAGATGGCCAAGTAAGTCATATTCACATCCAATCAACTCCCTCCTGTCTTCCTCTCTTTTCCTCTACGAATACCCGCCTGTCTGTCTTTCAATAATTTATACATTTCTGCCTGTACATAAAATAGTTGCGTATGTGTGGGTACTCTAGGCTGTCCCATCAAGTACCTCATTGTGAAAAATTTAAGGTCACACCAGCTCCCCCCAAAAAATTTATTTCCTTCATGTGCAAGTCGGTCTATGAATTTCATCCATTCAAACATTTAGTTGTGCCCAGCCAAATCCGTCTTTTTTCAGGGGACTTCTCCATGGAATCAGCCAGTCAGCTTGGAATTAGTTATTACGCAGAAGAACACGATATAAACCATTTAGATTATGTATGTATGTATGTTTGCATAAATACATAACAGTTTTAAAGGAGAAAAATAATACTTTTGCATTTTCAAAATTGAAGTGCTCGTTGGGAAGGTCTATTGTACACACACTTTTCCTTTCAGCTATTTTACAAGTAAAACAAGGCCCGTACGTAGAGCAAAATGGGAGAAAAAGTCTGAACATCTCATAGTTTACTTTCTTTCTTTGTGTGTCCCAGTAAATCAATAGATATCCATGTAGTATATGTGCATATAGAGTGCATTGAATAAAATGCAAAAAAACAGAAATATCCCTAAGGTTTGATGTTCCATTCTCGATGTTCAATGCTCAATAAACTTTGAAAAAACTCTTCAAATCAAATAAAAGGCTCATCCATATACAGGAAAGCAAGAGGTTGCATTATTGAAGAAACGAGGAGTAAAATCAAGTAAAGTACATGCAAAATACGTACTCTGAGTTTACCGTGTTGCCTGCAAAGTATGTGCAGTATACACCTTCCTCAGTCTTCATTTGATTTGAAACAACTTAATGAGATTACTGACTACAGACTACTCACAGTTTACCAAAACTTCTGCAATATCTTCTCTTTTTTAGTGTAGAGTTGCATTATTACTTGTATTTGTATGTATCTCGTGTAGGTTTTTATGCATTGTCATTAAATTTGGTATTAACCCAAAAAAGAACATGCAAGTGTCAGTAAGGCTAGAAGGGAGAATACTTACAAACGTAAAGTCCGTAATACTGTAATAATAATTATTGTAAACACATATAAACAAGATTATCTATCATTTTTATTCTATCGGAAAAGGCGTCTGTTAAAAAAGACAAAAGATAAAAAACTTTGCACCAGTTTCCAGTTAGATGCAGGTGCTGACTGAAAATTGAAAATTGGGACAATAAAACGAGTTTTAAATTCTTTGCAAAAATTGTAAATATATATGGGGGGAAATAGTAAATCCAACATTGTGCAAATATCCTTTGGTGACATCCGATTTTTTAACTTGTAGGAAAAATAAAGACAAACTAAGTCTTGAAAAGGGAAATCCACAGATATTTGAAGTCGAGTGTTGAGGAAATAAGTTTTCAGAAGGAATTTCTGGAAATTTCTTGGAATTCTCTGCTTTGGGGACAGAAACATGACAGATTCGGATTTTCATTTCGTTTCGTCTTTTCTCCGCATCCGTTTTGATACATACAAGCAAGACGCGCATTACGTCACCAAGAATTTCCGTGGCCACGATATTGTAACTTGGTCTGTATTACTAGATACCAGATACAAACCTAGAGTGACTTTTGTTTGGGTATTCTGGTAGTCAGAACCTATGTATATAACCTATTTTACTAGATAAACGCAAAACCTGTCTTTTTGCTAGCAGACAAAGATAACATCAGCTATGAGCTGTAGAGATAATGGCAGACCTTCCGACAAATAGACATTCTAGCAATATTACACTGACAATAGACAATGTCTATGGATTTTTTCCAATTATTTGTATTGCATAATAATCTACTGAAGAAAAAACCTCTATATGAACGCATACTTTGTTACAAATTACAAAAAATTCGTTGATAGAAACCATAATGATGAACTTTGTGTGTGGGATATTTATATGTCTGTATAATATGTGTGTGTGTGATGATTCCATGTTTCATTTTCTTTTGACAGACTTCTTCCCGTGAAAGAGAATTTTCTTTGTAGGCAAATTTTCAAGGTAAGCGAGGTAAAGATTGCAACTTTCTTCACTTCCCATGTATCGTCTAGTCCGTCCTCTTTGTTTTATGTTCGTTTGGTTTGTTCATTTTTTGTCTAATTAATTTATACATTGTAAACTTGTCTACAATATATTTGAATTTAGATATTACATTTCTGTCTTTATCTTTTGATATTAAGTAATTTTCTATTTCAATGAGTCTCTAGCATAATCTTTAATGTTGCATCAAATCAAAGAATCGATGCAGCCCATTGTTAAAAATTCAACTCTTATTATTTTCCCTCCCCACATGCCCACAATTTAACTTTTTTTTAAATACATAGTTGAGTGCTCCGGTATTTTTTCTTTATAGGTACTTTCCTTTAGACTGTCACTCAACTTTATCCCCCATTTCCAAAGCTATATAAATAGTAATATCAAAGTTTTTATCAGGCCGTTTTTAGACAAAAAAATTATTAACTTTCCGACGTAAACCTGAACGCACTACAAAGAATACTTTTTATTTATGGGTCATAACCTCGAACTAAGTCACTATAGAAATTAACGAGGTTTTTCTTTACGAGGCGATGCCTCGCCTCGT
>JAQIVE010002274.1:0-20540 GCA_034698285.1 Sminthurinus bimaculatus | reverse complement strand
ACTTTGTGGAACTGTCCGCATGCGTTTACATTTTATATGTATGTACAGGCAAAAAATTATATCAATATTTTTTGCCTTATTGGTGACCACATGAAATGACAACATTTCAATAAAACGCAAAGTATTAACATCAAACATCAACATCATATTATTATAGAAACCAAACAAATGGCCATCATCTTACTATATAATCATTACCTAGCATACATACTTATTATTTACATGTATACATATAAATGGATATTATGTAGAGCTACAAAATTCAGCACACAAACAGGTTGACAATTTACCTTCACAGGTATAATACATAATCATTATTGTTGTTGTTATATAACCCCGTCTGACTTTGCTCTGACTGATGCGATGCTTGCAGGAAAACTCAAATTCAGCGTAAACAACGATCACAACTTGCTCGTGCTCTTGTTTCAAAGTTTGGATTCAAAATTCAACTAAATATTACAACTCACTACATACAGGTTGTTACTTTTAAGTAAGAACAATATCAAGTTTACCCCATAGGCAAAAAATGAGTATGTATGACGATGGATCATCTTTATCATCCTGATGGTATAAAATATAAAACTCAGTGCATGTCGTCCAATCACCCATAATGAACATTACACGACACAATTTTGTACTACTTTTTATACAAAAATTGACTGACTGGCTGACTAGTTATGATTCAAAACACCAGAATACTAAAGATAAAACCAGCCGATATCATATAGTATTTAGTATTCAACATGTTCACAACTGGATGAAGTTTGTACAATGTACAAGTATAATATGTGCATATCGGAGAAAACTTGAAATTTGTCTGATATCCTACAAAAATTATGATACTGTCTTCTGTCTTCTCTGCGTTGAATTGACATAACATTTGCATTTACCATTACCATTTACATTTACACATTCGACTTGAACTTATGTAGTTACTTACTTACTCTACAACTTTTCGCTCCCATTGCCAATTATTTTTACTTAAAACACATTCGAGTCTCTATGTATGCATGTAGTGCAGACGACATATGCAGAAAGACATAAGACACAAATGAAATACAAAAAGTCAAGTCTGTGCTCGATATTACAGGATTTTTAACTCAGCAGTTGCAGTTTGCATTTATGTAGTTGACTTGCCAAAATACAACAATAATGACGAAGAGAACAACCAGAACCAAGTTGAAATGGATGAACAAGTAATAATGTATTACATAACGCACAATTAAAGCATGTATAAAAGATATTATATATATATTATGCGTACAAGTCAATTCCAAATCATCGAACCATAGCTAATAGTAAATGAAAAGTCACAAACTATAACACTAGCAATTATTATCTAGATTCTAGATGCACAAAACGTGAAAATGGAGGTACAACAACACAGGAAAAAATTTTGTGTCAGGTAAAATAATACTATACACAATACACAACACATGATCGTTTAATATCTATCTAGGATAGGTCGTATATCGTATATATTATAGTATAAAAATGTATGATGATTCATACACACCTCCACAGTTTTATTACCTACTGTCTTACCTACAAGCTTACCCAATAATAATCATAACAACAACAACAATAATAAGTACTAACATCGTATCATATCGTATATATTTGTAATATCCAATATCGTTCTGCTCCTGCTTCTGGCCTTTTCCCACAAACTCACACAAAAACACCATCGATATCTTCTTGATATATCTAATGCATATAATAATAAATTTAATATTCAACTTGAATGTACCACCACCACCATTCATCATTCATGTTACATAAACCAGATATTAGACATTTTTATGGCAGATCCTCACTTATTACCGGTTACCGGTACATACATACTCGCTAACTAAATTAAGAAGCACTGCTGTCGTCCACTATTACTATGTACATGAACTATGAGTAAACTTTAAACTCGGAGCAAAATAAGGCGTAAACTGTATCCTTATATAAAATGATGTATTATGTTATATAATTTTTTTTGTTAAAGTCTAGAGTAACTAACTATAACTGCAATTCATAACTTTAATAGTGCATGGCGTGCCACACATATTATACATGTGTACAATAATATCGTACATTGTACAATATTCGGAAATACGATATACGATACAACTCACGATGCATGGACTCTGACTCTACTCTACTCTCTACTCTACACGGACAGTGCACTGCCTCCAGTCTTATGATCATCTTCGTCATTCAACCAAGTAAAGAAACAATAATAAAAAAGTAACATTACTGCATCTTCTTTACGTTATACCTCATTTATAGACGAATCTACAGAAAAAAGAGTGCCAAATGGCCATGAAGAAGAATATTCACTCATATGAGAACATGTATAAAAAATACATGTCCGTAACGCTTAACGTTGTGCTGGGACTACACGGAATTTTCAAATACTTTATTACGGATAGAGAAGCGTAACTTTGTAACTTGACTACCGACCAACGCTAACTAAAACTAACTTCTATTATGCATAATGTATATACATATGTATATAACTGCCCTGTATAAACTCCGATTCACGCATATCATATGTATACTTATATGTATAGACAATTCAGAGTAGTAGCTCTTTGGAAGATTTTTTTCCTTCCTTTTGTCTTCTTCTTAGTACATACTTTCAATCTTCCAAACTACCATTACATATACATAATACATAATACACAGAATCCAGAAGAGGCAGAGATAGCATTATGTATTTTATGCTGATCGGCCATACTCATATAGATAGTCAAAGTCAAGTCGGCTCGGCTCAACACATTTAAAAATGAAAACCTAGTGAACTATACAATGCAGCACTGTGGATATACATACAACATACATATATATAAGATATAAGGTGCAAAGAATGCACACTATTCGAAAAAAACCAATGCTTCTTCTTTACTCACATCCATTCTATGTGAATGCAAAATGCAATTGTGTTTTGATGGTTGGCTTCGTAGGAAAAAGAAGAAGACCAAGAAGAAGCGAAAGGCATAATTATACAAATACATGGTCATTGTCCTCTCTTTTTCTTCTGCTCCGTAGTCTTCTTATATATATAATATGTTCTTTCTTTACATCTCTCTCTCTCTCTCTCTTCATCTCCATCTCACTCACTTGTTCCATCATCTTCCACAACTCTTTTATAAAACTCAAAGTTGATTCTTTTATACCACCACCACTACCACTCACTCACTCACTCACTCACTCACTTGCTTATGCCTGCCTCCCTTATTTACAAGTGTTCTGACTCTGCATGTTCTGTATGTATTCTGTATTATGTATCCTAGTCCAAAAGACGTCCATCCATATAGTCTTAAGTTCCAACTCGAACATTCTAAGACTCTCTTCTTATTTTTCATCCCCTTCACCTGTTCAAATCTTTCTCTCTCTCTCTCTCTCTCTCTCTCCCACTCTCACAGTGTGTGTGTATAGTCAATCCTCAATCTCAAACACTGTGTCTCTGCCTCTGTGTTTTGAGTCTTGAGCTCTAGCTAGGGAACAGCAGCAGCATCAACAGCGATATCTCGTTTGACTTTAGGACTTCGTCTTTTGCCCCTTGCTGACTTTTTTCTCCTCTCAGCCTCTCTCTCTCTCTTCGTTCTTTTTCATTTCTCCTCAGCCTCTCTATCTCTCTTTATTTCTTTTTCTTTATTTCTCCTTCCAGTATCAGATTTTTTCAAGATGAACAGAGCGAGAATGAAAATGAGAGAGACAAAGAAAAATAGAAAGAAAGAGTAGGTTCAAATCAAAATCAAAACTGTACTGTATGTATTATGTATTCCCTATAAACGTTAGTCCAACTACTGCTCGAGGAAATATCACGTGAGCCCCTGTAACCATGTACAAAAATACTACATACATGCATATCCGTATGCAGTATAAAGTATAACCAAATTCATCTCATATATGATTATGTAATAAAATTCAAATGATATAATAGTGGTATTACACAATGCGATCCCCAATAATATACATACAATAATATAATTCCACATAGAGTTGAATTTAGAGTGAGCGTCTTTTTCTTCCTCTCCAACACGTTATACCGTATAATCAATTCATGGACAAAGAACAACAGAGAGAAAGAGAGTAGTACAAAGAGAGAGACTAAGATTACCCTTCTTTTAAAAGCCAAATTTAAATATCATGAGGGGTTCCTCTTCTTCTCCTTTTCAGACCAATATATACATACGACGGATTAATATGATAATGCAAAAGTAGGGTACAAAAGGTAAGAATCTCTAGGTGTAATACTGTATTCTGTATTCTTTACATATGTACATACAAACCAAAATTAAAATTTAAAATTGAAAACCAACTGAACAAACAGTTTTAACTATAATATATTTACCTTTAAAAAAAATTTAACTATAACTTTATAAAAACAGATTTTTGAAAATAATGAAGATACATATTATACTTGTATACTTATATACAGTAGCCCACAATCTAAATAAAAAACTACACTGCCATTCGTGTACATGTACATACTTTTAACATCTACGCATATAATATGCAGTTTAGGAGGAATTAAAGTTTTTATTGAAAAATTAAGTACCCCATTATTCACATGTTGTCGCTGTATGTATGTATGTATGTATGTAGTATGTTGTAATATCTACCAATTTAAAAACTCCAAATGACATTTGGTTAATGGTAAAAAGAGCATGTTATGAGGCAAAAAGTTGAAATGAGTCGTAATTAGAATTAGTCAACACTCGATAAATTTTTTTGCATGCCTGCTCGCCATTCGACTGTCGGCAGTGCCGCAAATTTTACAATAATATATGTATGTATGTTACTTTATATTATAATACATTTAAAATCGACATAACACATCACTCACACGCATCTAATCTCAACTCGGCAAAAAAGATAATAAAATGGCAATTTATGTACTGTAAAAATCAATCAAAATCCGCACACTCTTTCCTCCTTATTATCTAATGTACATACATAGTAAGTGTATGTATACTTTATACATATTACAGTTTATTGCGTTTACGTGTATGCCTTTATTTGTACAGAACTGACGTTGACTTGACAGTTTCGAGGATTTTGTCCCTGTCAAGATAATTTTTTCTCCTTCCCTTCCCTTCCTTTACGATATTTTATGTGTACAGTGTACGTGTACAGTGCATATAATACAAGTTCAAGTGACAAAACAATTACAATAATTACACCACTGCATATAAGTACCTACCTACAGGAAGGGGGGAATAATGCAGTAAACATTTTCCACATTCCTTAAAGTACAAAACAATGAACAATCTTCTAACGTGTAACTTCTAGTGTCGTATATCGTACAGTATTATATATTTATATAAGAGTGTGTGGGAAATTTAAGCCTTATCCCTGTATGTATATGCACTCATTCTCGTCATCGAAAATCGCAAAAAAATGGAGAAACAAACTCGGCAATTATTTCCATGTCCAACAGTATTACGGCTGCCTTGCATATATAAGGTATAGGGAGTGAGGGGATAACAATAAAACAGAAGAATTCCCCAGTTTTTCCTCACTCATTTCTTTACTCTTCCCTGTGTTTGTGTTATGTCATTTCAATTATCTTGGGGCTAAATACCGTACAAAAAATTCATACACATGTATTGTGTATGTATGTATGTATAATGTATAATGCATATTGGTTGTATCAAATTCCAAAATTCACATCCCCCTCGCAACACCAACTTTGCTCTCTTCTGTCACCTTTGTTGGACGGCCACTGTAAAAATTAATGGCAAGTTTTTGGACTTCAAAAAAACAGAGACAGAGAAAAATCGCAAAATATTAACCAGCAAGTATTCGTACCTCTATCATCTATGCTCAAATTATAAATCAGTCCTATTAATCCGTAGCATTACGTCACGTCTAAAGTTACACATCATACATACATCATACTGCATACTGCATCTTATAGAATACAAGATACAGGTGCATTAGAACGAGTGCTTGCACAAAAAGGGGAAACCAAAATCCTGATGAGTAAAAGGTATAGTAAATTACTTGGTTTCAATATAAAATGGTACATAATAATACATCATACACACACATACACATACAACTTGTAATCTATCAATGATAATAATAATTATAGACGCATTTAAAGTACATATTTACTGCACTTTACAATGGAATCATCACACCACGAGAACAAGACTAAGGCAAACATAATATAATGTTATGTAGAATCATAAAATGAAAAACAGCTGGCAAATATTACATATGTATATGTATTTGTTGCGTACTCATTCATTGCCACTTTTATACTGTATGTATAGAGGCAGAAGTTTAGCCCAGTCCCAATGGCATGAAAAAATCAAGTATAATAAGTACTTACTTATATACTTATATGCATACGTCCAAAACATTGTAATCCACCTTCTTGCACACACATTATACAGTCAAAGTTGACCTGTGAGCCGCTTAGTCTAGCTAGACTCACACATGTCTTGCTGAAACTTCCAAGAAGAACAGAGCCAACTGTAATTACTTATTACTTACATTGCATTTGCCAAACTAATGGGGAATTGAAGTAACGGAACCTCATGTGCGATCAAAGGAGTCTCTAAATCAAAGGGTGTCCGCAGCAAGCAACAAATATAATATCTATAGTCTATTCTATGGCTATGCTATGCTATACACCCATTTGTCCAATCATTCACAAGGTACATAACATGTGTACAAAAAACCATGAGGAACAACATGAACGGTATCAAAACAATGTACCTAAGTACATGTGATTTGCACATCCATCCATCTCAGGATTTATGCCTTGCCGCTGATCACGACCGAGTTTTGCATTGTATGTTATTATTATTATTATCACCATCTCATTTCAGTATGGCATGGCATGGATTGACTGAACAACCAAAAATGAAAGAAATACTTGGCTCTGTATTTATTTATTTATCCATCTAAAATTCACTACAAACTAAGAATACTAGCCAAATAATGTATAACACTTGATTCAATCACCTGGGTAAGTAAGCTTAACAACATGGTATATGGCATCATCATCAGCTCAAAAAGAAGAAGAAGCGAGAGAACACTAACCACCACCATTAAATGAACAGCGATTTAACAAACAACAGCAACATTTTCAATCAAAACACCTGCAAAATTTCTCAAATAAAAACAAGAAAAGGTGATCATCGATATTCGATGAATTTTCCAACAAACAAAAACATTAGGGAACAAATTCTTTCCAGCTTTTCATCACAAAGGTTGGAATATCTATCTCTATCTTTCGTTTCTACAAAGTCTGCAGTAAATATATTATTAAGGTTACAATTTACATATGCGTTATGTATACAGTATACTATCCGGCCGTTCCTGCCACCACCATGAGGAAAGAAATCCAAGAAAGTTTCCGAATGCAACTGCCCCAAAAACACCTGATTTATTATGCTAATGTTTCTTCTCCATCCACCGTTTCCGAATTTTGTAAAACACATGCTTTTACATGTACACATCTACATTTTATTAGAGCTCGTGGCCAAGGTGCATTAAGATTCAAGTCAGATCGATGAAAAAAAACGGTTCCTTCAATCCGATTTTGTAGCCCAATGATATAGACATCAGACATCAGCCTAATGCAGTGTTCCTTGTGTATGCTGTATGTATAATGTATATACTCCTACACTACACTACTCGACTATAAGTTGACTTACATCCTGTAAAGACATAGTATGTATACACATAATATGTAGTATGTACAGAATAAACTCAGCAATTCACATTTTTTGGACTGGTTTATATCCTTTTATCGCACGGCAGTTGTTGGAATTGTTGATGCTGATTGGAATTGGAAATAAGCGATGGATGAGTTGAACTTTAGACAAACTCATTCGCTCACAACTCACAAACATTGGAAAAAACTACTCGTGCCACATTATTCTCATATGAGTCTTCGTGTGTAGATATAGGTTATATGTACATATTATATATTCAAGGTGGCATTGACGACAATTCTTTTACAAACTCAAACGTGCTGGTCGTGACAATAATAATAATAACGATGATGAAGACTACGAACTACGACGACGACGATGGCATATAATGATAATGATACTAAACTCATTCACTCAAGTCACATTGAATCGTACGCATTCATACATGAGACGACTAATCATCATGAACATGTGAGCATAATGAGTCAATTCCACACCACAATACGATACAATATACATTATACATATACAACACTGAAGAATTATCTGCATACAAACTACAAACACATGCACACAGGTATGAATACGGTGTAAATATATCTACAATACAACAATGAGGTAATATTCCATAATATCTCACACACGAGCTCACATTATGTTTTTATATTATATTGGATGATGTTAAATTTACCATTCTTTATATAAATAGATCATAGATACATGTAACTAACATTAAAACTGTATATTCGCTATACGCATATGTAGCTAATAAATGATCTGCATTAGTTTAATGTGTAAAGAGTAAAGAGTACATAATATACACAACCACAATAATAATATTTCACACATTCTCCCCTATCGTCATCTCGTTCCTCGTTTCCCAGAAAATATAATGACCGATTATTATTATTTTACTACAGTTTTGTAGTTCAAATGTATGTACATGCTTACATTATACATACTCGTGAATGGGTTTCAATCAAATTAGTCCAGTCACAACAATACAACTTTTTCTGTCGCACATAATACTTGTACACATATGCCGCAATTACAATTAAATCCTCTCAATCACAAAAGCAAGTGAGCGACTGTGCGAGAAAGAAAGACAAGTGAAAAGTGTGAGCTTTGAATACATAATATATAAAAATGCATATGTATATCAGCTACCAACTTGGCTATTTTGATTAACTCTCATTCATTCCAATCATAATACATCACATCATAGTTCCGTCCAAATTCCATACGAATACACACATACAGTATGTAGTATGTAGTATGTACAGCAGTCAATGAATTAATGAATGACTGTGTCATGTGTGATGTAACTTTGAAACGGGAACAAAATGAAAAGTTAAACGGTGCCCATAGACGTCTGTGTTACTTTTTTCTTTATCACCATTGTCTAACGTCTAACTTCGAACTCATGCACATGACATAAATTAGACTATGATATACATATATGTACACTTGTATTTTTACCATAGGCATATTATTGTAGGTGTACTTTACTGTGTATTAATTTAATATGTACATGGTCTGGCCTGGTAAAATAAAAATACACATATGTATAATAATAGTAAACAGGGATAGACATCACATCACCTGAGTAGAATATAGTAGTCCACGTTACATTTTCCACGTGAATTATTTTTAATACACAGACTTTGGCTTGTCCTTGTGGCTTCTTTATGTTGATGATGATATGCCTTCAAATACATACATACACTGAGACCATTAACGTTAAAATGCCTCTAATTGTATTTCGCTGTAAGCGAACACTTCTCCTAAATTCTTTCTTTATTTTTTCTTTGTAGGTACATGTCAACATGGAAAAGTCATTCATGTAAGCACACACATGTGTAATGTATGTGTACCCTCTGCAATTGTGATGCAAAATGCAGCTAGACTCATTTTCCCTCTTTATTACTCTTAGATCTTGGACATTACACATTACACATACATCATGACAAAAAATATAAAACAACAAGGACAGCAAGCCAGCTAGATATACATAAATAGCTGTCATCCTCTGTATTTAAGCACATCTCTTTTACTTATAATATTCTACACTCTACACGATTCCCAGGTGCATGGGCCTGAATTCAAATCACATTTACACAGAGGATATTACTATTACATATTACACATTCTTTTTTTAATACCACCATTTTCATTATTGCAAGCTCTTCACCGTCATAACATGGTCATCAAAAACTTGCAAGCCTCGTAAATTTTCGATACATAAAAAAGTGATATTGGACATGTGTACAGTGTACAACTTTCATCTTTCAAGAGTCGTTTATATTTGATCCAATCCAATTCAATGTGTATTGTATTGAGGACTTTTCTACACCTGGGCAACATAAAACTCATATGTATAATAAAATGAAAAATAGTACACGGTTAAATAGCACCCAAATAGATGAAGTACTAAGTACTCCTCTCTCGTGATGCTCTTGAATATTTTTCTCTTGTATCTGTAATCTGTATGTTATATGGCAATCAACTCGTGGCAACGAGATGAGGTGAGACGAACAGAGCCGAGTTAAAATAAGATATCCATAATATGATACCACTCCACTTGTAAAGACGAAGAAAGACATTTTTAAACATATGTATAATGTATGTATAAGTATGTAGAATCGACCAAAGAATAGGAATTCTACCCATGTATTTGTCACTATGTACTTTTTTTAGCAATACAATTGACTCTCGAACATTGATGACACTGAGCTTCAACTTTAATATGTCAGTCAAGATGAATAGTCAATTCTGAGCAGTCCAATGAATGCGTACTCAATAAGTGATTGAGGATCGGCAATACTTCTAACTTCTACTTCACCTACTACTACTATTAATATTATTATAACTGAATTACAAGTGCCAGTTAAAAAGTTGGTGGTTTAGAGGAACCCTTTCAACAATGCTATCAACATCAAATATCCTGAAACGTACTTACACGAATAAAGTGATCATATATCTATATCTACTTGTACAGTACAATGTATAAGGTATAAGGGCAAGAAGAAGAAACCTCTTTTAAACCAACTTGGCACATACTAGACAAAATTTTCATGTGTAAGATCTAAAATTCAATTTTAGTTTCATATACATATATACAGTTTATAATCCGTGTTTGCAACTATGTATCAGTATGTGTGCAAAGTAAAGCACATGGCATAAGTTACAACCAAAAGCTCATCTTATTATCACCATCATCATCATCCTCCTCATATCATTAGACAGATAAACGAAGGACAAATTGTCTAATGGGTTCTCCGTTCTCCATCATCAGACACAAGCTAATTATCACCACCAGTCCAGAATCTAATCTTCATTTTGGGTCTCTAGGACCTGAAGTTATATAGTAGATGATTCCGAACTGACCGTTTTTGCAATTACATACTTACTCAAATGTTAGCAATTATCATGTACTTTGATGCTGTGAATAGCACTGCAAGTTCCTGATATATTTTTGTATATGTACATTAATGAGCAATAGAACAGAAGGTATACGTAATTTGCATCTTATTTCAATTATACTTTTACTTATATAAACTCTAACAATCTTCTTGATCACACATCATCATATTGTTTAAACTAGACGATGGTTTTCTTATTTAAGTACAATATACTATGTACATGAACCTTTTGCCATTTTTGAATATGTATGTACTTCCAAAACTTATTTTCCTTTTCGGCACAATCATCGCCTACAGTCGACAATACAATTACATTAAAAACGTGTAATATTAAATATTATGTATGTGTCATGTAGTAAAAATTAAAAACATCACACAATGATAATAATGAAAATGACTATTTCCCATTTTCGTATTACATATTACCATGCAAAAATATAATATTACATTCAGAGTTCATGGCAAATTTTTTACACAAGTACGTGCATATTTTTGCATAGAATGAAATTCAATCACGAACATGAGTTAAAATGCCTTGTTTTTCAACAAACTAACCAACATATTGCACCATGCAGTGTCACCTTCAATATTTTCGTTTTGAAAATTGGCTCATAATTAATATTTCAATTTTCTTATTTTCACACAAAATTATTGGAAGCCCTACAGTTAGTTTAAAAACAAAATTAAATTAGAGGTATAAAGGTATGTACTTATAATTGCAGGACGTCACAACATGCTGTCAAATTACTAAAAAATCAGGACATATTTTGTGCATTTTGTACACACGAAAAAAGGGGAAGACATAGAGCTTTAAATTGACACTGTGCCCTTGGAACGGCTCAAAATCGAAAATAGCTCATTACTGCCCACGATATTATCATATGTATGTACTACCAACTACCAATTATCATGCATAATTATATAACACAGCGTGCTATACTTTATACTTGTAATAATTACACTGTGTACAGACAGACAGAGCAGAAACTTTACACTTGTCGCTAAATATATATTTTACATTTGATGTCATCGGGAAAAAATATTCCAGAAATCCAATGAAACGTACAAGTACTTGCAGTATAGATTTTTACCATTAATTCCCCTGTTCACGATCCTTTTTATGCATTTCCCATAGTAAAATATATATATCCTACAGCACGATGCAAATCCTGAATCTTGTAATAAAATATATAGTGAGGTCAACCAACACATTTTCAGCCAAAAATGTGAACTTCAGTATCATCATCAATTCTATATACAGAGAAAATTGCATTTACAAAAGTTATATTATAATATATAGTTAATAGTTACTTGACACAAACTACATATACATAAAGAATGCCCACACTAATACTTGAGCTTTGAATATTAATAACGATTCACTAATATGTGGAATAAGTACTTACACTCTTCATCCTTTATTTATTCTTCTTCCTCATACATGCATACATACATATCATGATCCTTCTCTTGTTCAAATCTCCTGTTTATTTAGACACTTATACGTGTGTAGTGTGTACATAACGCAAAACAATAATGATTTTGCCTGTATCCTTTGATTAGCAATTCCACTCCACCTTATAAGTTTAATAGCCTTAAAGACGAACATTAAATTTTTTTTTAAACATGACTTTTATGGTCCGCGTGTTAATACGGGTACAAATTATACGCCTATATCATGCCATATGCCCGGAATCATCTGCGAATCTCTGTACACATATACACAAGCTTTTTTCATAACGTCACATAATATAACAGCCAAATGCCAAATACTACATAATTGTGCGTATGTACTTGTGTTTTGTTCATTCTGATATTTTAATGGTGCACATTATGCTGTAACTCGTATTCTTATGTATAATCGTTTGAACAGTAACTTTGATTCTCTCCATTTAAAAGTTCTTGTCTATACACAAAATAAATAATACTACTAAATTCGATAGGACTGACTACACACTGACTACTGACTACCAGCTTTTCGCTGTGTACCCTCCAAGTTCCAATATTACTACATATAATAATTATTTGTAACAGTAGATACACATAACTACAATTCCTCATCCAGTAGTCAGTAATAACTTTAATAGAATAGAAGTTGACTGTGCATAAAAATTACGGATAATTTATTGCCTCTTGTTTAAATACTAAACATCGACGCTTAGATTTTTACTGCAACTGTTTGTCTTGTTTTCTACTGTACATACACATTGATATACATTATACATTATAGATATACATATACTTACACACTCATGAAACACGAACAATACTCAACAATCAGCACAGCAGTTTAAACTTGTGCAAATATCAAAGGGATATTTCAGTGTCGGAAGGAAAACTATTTAATTGTTATGGAAGTCTCAAAGGACTTTTGTTCAGCTTCTTTCAGCCATTTGATTGACACTTTTCTTTTTATCTCTCTCTCTCCCTCTCTCTCGCTACAGTATTATTATATTATACAGTCACTTATTTTTTGTGACGTTGATAGAACTCCATGATATGAATTGTGAGAGACTATCTATACTCATAAAGCTTTGCACATGCAATTTCTTTAGAATGCATTCTCTTCCTTACTTATTACTTATACTTACTTAACCTCAAGAGCATGATAAATGTCAAGAATGAAACTACTGTGTATAGAACACAGAACACAGGACAATTATATTATAAAAGAATCTCTGTAATAATAATGATTCCCTTGTATTATTTACAAAACTAAAACTATCAATCTGAATATCTATTTTTTATTTTGTCTATTATACCGTACTACTCCATGTTTTCCGTTTTACCACTGACTGGAGCAAAGTTAACAATCATAATATGGAGAACAATTAACCCAACAATCAGTAAGCCAAATACACTCAAATAGCTGTTACATACAGTAATAATACTAACAACTGGGCAGCTCCTGTCATGTCTCGCACTATCTCGACGGGGTATAATGTACAGTGTACAGTGGTATACATGTAGTGACATACATACATGCAGGAATAAAGCTCTGCCACACTGCTTGAAGCTATGACAAGGTGCTTACGAAGAAAACTTCAAACTCTGGGAATTAAAAAATATGTAAGTATGTCCGTGTGTATATTATACATAGAAGGTAGAAGGAACGTTTAATTGTCATCATATGGAGATGAGAAACTCACTCATCTCATCGTCAGGCTAACCTACACACACATTTTTACACACCCCGCCCCTGCCGTGTTTCTCTCTTTAAAAAAATACAAGTACATAATATGCAATATATTTTACTATACATTATACATTATGCTACTTATGCAGACAGAGTTGAACCCATAAAAATTAACAAAAAATGAAGACCAAGTAAAAAGACGGGACACGTCAAAGTCCTATCTCGAGACTTTTTTTTCCTCCGCACTAAAGACAGCGGATTTACGGTCCGCTCACTTGTCTTGTCTTTTGTACTTATACCTTAGACACATTATACACATTACATATATGCATTACGTTTAAATGTGTGTATACATAATAGGCAATACACAATATATTATTATATTAGTTGCACACAAGGAACATAATTCCTTTGTCATTCTACTTAAATTTTATAATAGCTTGGAACTTTTAAACTGGCTTTATAACTAGACTTTGCATCATGCGTGTGCAGTGTACAGGTTGCATTACAACTCTATACTATATACTATATAATAAGCAAGTGATACAGTTGAAGATTGAAGACGACGACAGTCGCTCGATAATTATTATGCACGCACAGTTTTTCGTGTCTTCTTTTCATACTTAGTTTTATGTATATTATGCACAACTGTCTGAACACTGTACACCGTACACGTATACGTAAATACTTTTATTGAAACAGGAAGCAAATAAAAATGGTTCGTAAATTATCATAGACATTACATAGACACATTATGTATATTGACAGAATTTGACAAATACGAGGACAAATCTGCATATATATACATTATACATACATTGCTTCAATAGTTTTCAAAAATAGAGGGTCATTTCATAACACCTTTGTGAGTAGTCATTCATTATTTGTACGGAATACATAAATATGCATGTAATCATGTAAGCCTACTTTGAACCTAATTTTTACAAAGATATAAAAATAATTTACACCAAGCTGCCCGTAAGATTGGCATAATATAATAATAATACAGAATATGTACAATCACGATTCGAAACTGAATAAAGGTGAAAAGAAAGAGATTTAGACACTGGGATTGAGTCTTTACAAATTTTTGAATAGAGATACATAATACAAGATTATATATACAAGACAAGCCGGAAGCACACATTCAATATTAACAAAGCTACATGCATTATCATGTTTGTACAGGTGCCCGATATACATACTCTTATTATTTACTGGTTAAATGTAACGGTCAAGAATGTGACGCAAAAATCATGCTCGTATATGTATCTACTATTTATTTGGTTACATGCAATTTCAATAACTGCAAATCTATAAATAATCGCATATAGAACTATGTACATATTTCAAATGACACTATATGTTGTACTTAAAACAGAACTGTGTCAAAGGAAATTAATATTTTATTCATTTTAGTCCCATCTCATGGGCCTCTTTTTATTTTTTATCCCCTTACCCCTGTAAATTTTAATAGATACGTACGTGTATATTATGCTTACGAACTACGAACCTACACACATAGATAATTGTATAAAAATTTTACACAATGTATTGGATATTATCTTTATGATTTTTCCTGAGGCCCTGCCTTTTTCGCTTTAATAGGAGCGACATTTTATTTTTCCTTCTTCTCCTCCTTCTTATCGCTCGACGCACATCTTACATTATATATATTACTTGGCGTCAAGGTGATTTCATTTATTATATTAATACACACTTTATGCCAAATTTGGTTTCAACTCACACGGATTAACTATTCAGCATAATAAGTATATGCATAATACATAACGCAATGAACAGTGCAGCATGGAAACCTTTTACACATGACAAAATTGTATCACACTACAGCATTATTCATTCGCTATACATACATGTACATGTAATACTATGCAATGTGTGTCACTATCCACATTTAATGCTAAAATTTTAAACAGTATGCACATTCAGCCTGAAGTCCGCAGTCCATTTCAGAATTTCAACGTTCATACACCATAATATAGAAACGAAGCAACATCTCTCTCTCTCTCTCTCTCTCTCATCAACCTGCATTGTGATCTAATCTAACACAGTTTTCACTTGACTTGGATTTAAACTATTCCTTTCATTATTAATAATAACCATCATTTCACGTGTGTATACAAAAAAATAATAATAAAAATGTTCCGCGCACTCTAACATTTTGGAGCAAATATCACTATACATACATACAGCTAAATTCGCTATTCATCAAAACCAAGCCACGCATCATCATCATAATCATCATCTTATTTTTTATCGCACCATTTTAGGCATTTTGGCAGCGATAAAAAAAGAGTAAAAAGTAAAGAAAAACGAACATGACTTATAAAATGCAGAATGCAGTGAATGAAAATCCTTTGAAAAATGTGTTTAACAAAATTTAGTACATTTCTTCACGACTCCATGATGGACCTTTGTTTGTCTGTAAAATGCCGTTGTATCGTTATACATTATACATCGTACACCATCGTAGAAATGAAATAATAATAATAAACTGTGAGAAATCAAAGCCGCGTCAAAATACTGCACCCAACTAAGCAGATGGTCTAACTTCTATAACATGTCATGACAAGCAAAATACTCACACATACAGGCGTGATTATGATTGTTACTATGTATATGCAATCGTCACATAAACTAATCAAATAATATTAAATCCTACAATGAAAGAGAGAAACCTTCGAATAACTCTTCACTCTTCACTTCATACAACACAAAATCATCAATGTAACGTCTTTTCAGGAGTTCAAATTGGGACATTAAGAAGGAATCTCCACTAATGACATAACGATGGTGCAACATGAGTAGATACATATACAATATACACTATACACATACATACAAGTAACACATTTGTCATTTGATTCCCATTTCTAATACTACTCTTCACACTACAAATGTCGTGTATCTACCTTATGATACGTCATAATAAGACAAAACCATATTATTCTCTAATCCTAACTGTTGTCCGTTCTGCAGATTATATGTAGGATCAACCCTTTCACAATAGTAAACTGTTATATGTTATACTTTAAGCAATAAGCACATAATATTTAATACATATTATGTGTATCTGACACTCTTTCATGCCGGGCAATTAAACACGGTAAGCATATCTATCTATCTATCTGCAATATGAATATGCCCACATGATCTCCCAAAAAAGCAATATGCATGCATGTATGTATGTATGTATGTTGGATGTACAGAAACACCCATGATGTACAATTATGTGTATTTCTCATCATTTTTGATCCTGCACTCCTCATCCCTTGATGAACTTGCATCTATCCGTTCATTCTATCTTCTATCCAAGCATCATAGCTCTTTAACACCCAAACTTCAAATTAACCAACACAAACAACCAGCAAAAATGTTTCATTATCTGTATCCCTGCTGCAAACAAATACATAATACATATATACGATATACGCATTATCCTATGCTTGAACTACACTTCTTTGAGCATCAGTCAGTCATAGAGATATCAGTGTAAATCTGCAAAGACTAATGTAGGAATAGTATATTGTAGGAAGGACGGGCTTTGCTTTTATATTATATTATGGAAAGAAATAAAGGGAATACAAAGTATACTTCTACTTCTTGCTACCCATGCCCATATGGAATATTATGCATCTTATCAACACGGTACAAATATATGTGTAATGTGTATGTATAAACAATTTGGTCCTCGTATCTCATATCTCTTGTTCATCATGCCGGTCTATATGGGAAAACACCCACGTCTCAATATTCTACTCAATTTAAACATAACATACATAAGTAACTAGAGTTACGTAAATATATTGCATACGTATGTATATGATATGTGCAACAACAACCAGCATCCATACCAGACAATACAATACACCACCCTTCATTTATTACTAAAACCTATCCTTACAATTTTTCAATTTGTTCTCGTCTATGTAAATATGTATATACACAAACATTGTCCATACTTAATACTTATATGTACATACCTGATGCTGCTGTCAAACATGATAAAACAAATGAAATATGTGCACCTTTGTGATTTGTATTATTTTTTTGTATTGTCTATAGAAAATCTCATCGCTGAAGAATATTTACTCAACATTTAAAATGCATTTTCGTCTTGAGGATAATAAATAGAGAGAGATGAGATAGCCTTACTTACTGCATATGTATAATGTATACTGTAACATTGTACATAATGCGTTTTCAATGTCTCCCCATTATTCATGATTTTTTCAATTTCTATTATTTCACCTTCATTTCTTCCAAGAATAAAGAAAGACAATATACATACATAAATGGAAAATAATAAACTCCTCCAGTACTTTTTTATCTAGCTAAAGAATCAAAGTAAAGACGATTGAAACAAGAAATTTGTGTACACACACACATCTATACACTATACATTTTTTAATACTAATGATGTTTTCAAAAAATGAGGAAATTATGCTTAAACAATAACCTACAATGAACAATGACGAACTAACTATGTATAACGACAGTCGACAGTGAAATATTACGCTCACATAATACACAATATGTATGTACAGTTACATGAGTATGAGTACTGTACATTGTACATCAATAACAATAATTGCACGATATATGTACATTTTCGATAGACGGGTTTAGTATTTAGTATAGGTGGAAAAGACAGGCAGAAAAATATGTAGTGCACAAAACGGAGGATATAATATATAAATAAAATATAAATACAGCATGCTTATGCTTGTGCTTGTCATACGAAAATGACGAGCATTTCCCATTTCCCTTTTGCCTTTGCGATTGTAGATAATAAACCAAGTTTTTTCCAATGGGTCAAGGGTAACTGATTGTTCTACATACATTCTCCGTATTGATACATGTATTATGTATGTATTTATGTACACCTCTCTGAATGTACATATGGTACAAATTACTCTGGCAATTTAATACGATACGATACAGAGTGCAGTTTCATTTTATACTCCATAATATATGACTCACATTATGTATATTTATAGCACATTATAGAATACAGAACTATTTTGTATTCTTAACTACACGTAGACGATACGATTCAGCCCAGAAACTGCAACACTTTTAACTCTATAGTTAATATATTGGCATTATCAACAAGCTCCTATCTCTTATTCAACATTTTATTGCATGTCGATACAGGCAATGTTAAAGGCACAACAGAATATGACGATTACACACTATATGTAATGTATGTTACATACTATATGCTATTGTCCACCATCGTATTTAAGGGCTTTAAAATTTAATGCCGACAAGCAGCACATTTGCTTTTTGATTTTACGTCGTGTGCTTATTGCCAGTCTTCAGTGTGTCATAGATACGTCACATTCTATATTGATGGCAGTGATAGTATAAATAGTAAATAAAGGCAGGAAATGTACTGTATGTATTGAAGTTGTCTATTGCTGACATCAACATCAACATCGACATCCTAAATGTCTTGGCTAGTCACTTGAACTAGAAAATGGGAAAGATGGAGAACAGAGAGAGGAGAGGGCGAGAGAAGAACAAATAAGCCGTAAAATATTTTAGTCCACAGTTGTACAGTGTACAGGTATAGGTACGCTAATACTTCTGATAGAAACTTTGAGCTATCTCTTTACTTTATCATTTGTTGAGCCTCCTCATGATACACATGTACATGTAAGTACAGCATATGGCATTCTGGAGTTGAGCTAGAAAGGTAAGAAGGAAAGAAACCCACATACCAAAAAAACATTTAAAGTTGGTCATGGATCATACACAATACACAAATAATCAATAAGTAATCAAAGTAATGCCCATAACCGCTGTGTAATAATAATAATGATACGGAAAAGTTTAATAGGAGGAGAGTAGCCAAAGGAATTGTGAAACGGTATTAATAATGCCATCGATTTAAAAAATAAAAAAAATGAGAATCCTCAATAATTCATTTCACGTTTCCAATAAAGTAAAATTATATACAGTATGTATGTATGTTACATTTAAATATTGAAGTTCAGCACTGAAACTGAAAAGGGGGAGTTTGGTAAGAAATCAAAATCAATGCACGCAAAAAATATTTAAAAAAGTATGGATCGAAACAAAGTTCTCAATATTAAATGATCAAATAACTGGAAATGAAGTCTAGAACCAATATATAACATATACACACATTACACATTATTATTATAAATATTCAATAACTCAAAGTCATACATATTCGATATTCGGACTGGTCAATGTACGTATTCTCTTCCATCAACTTACCGCTCAACCTCGCTCTCTGTCTCTTACGTACAAGATAAGTAT
>JAQIVE010002273.1:0-20552 GCA_034698285.1 Sminthurinus bimaculatus | reverse complement strand
AATCAAGTCTGCCCTGCTGTCCTTTGTGAAGAGAAACAAAGGAAGGACAAAAGAGCAAAGCTGGAGTCCAAACCGGAAAACATTAAGTGGTTGGTCGACAGCGGACTTCTGAGTTTATTCAGAGAGCAAAAAAGAAAGCAGGGTGAGTGTGCGCTTCTATACATTTTCTATACAATTGTTCAAGTGTAGTTGTTTTCTTTTGCCTGGGTGTTTATACAGTTAGTTAGAGTTAGTTAGAACAAGTTTAATGTAAGAAGTAAAAGCACAAATAACTATATTCATATAAGAAGGGGTCGTCAATTGAACTGCTGAATACTGAAGGTAATTAAGAGAACAAGTTAATAAATAGCCCACGAGTCCGAGTATACTTGCAGCAATATGCAAGGGAAGCATATTACGTCTTTATGAATATATTATTACAATATTATAATCGTCATCGTTGTCATTATCACTACATTCTATTTTGTTTTTATTATGACCATTATATTATGATTATGCAGGCTAAATGGGAAAACCAGGATGAGGTGATGAAGGAACAAAGTAGCCTTTTGTATCTAAACTGGTTTCTCTATTTCATCCCGTATTTTCCCTTACAATCCAATCTTTTACTGTATAAGATACACCACACAAAAATACATACAAACACACTTCACATTACGTTTAACAGTATTTGGATATGGAAAAAAGAGTCATACTGCGAAGAAAAAATGTTTTAGCGTCACATGTTACCTACATGTATGTACATATGTGTACGGGCAGTCAACTGAAGACTCACAATCAGAGTGTTCAGTATGTTCTTTTCCTCTTGTCAATGGCCATTCAATTTGGATGTGGAATTCGAATTCAAAACTCGAATCTGTGGGACAGCAAGATATCAGCACAGTGGACAAAGAGGAAAACCGTTTGGAAGTCATTTCTAATCAAGATATTGGTCGCGATTCGATTTCTTCCCCAGAGTTAATAGCAAATCAAAATCAAAGATGAGAGAAAGCAAAAAATGAGTGTAAATGTTGAATGTGTGTGTGACAATAAAAATAATTATTTCAGTTGTTGCCGATAGAAGAATGACGGCAATTTTAATGACACGCCGTCATATCTAATGATCCCGATCAAATCAAAACCTCTCATTGTCATTATTTGAACACACTTTCTTTCTACACGGACAAAGCTTCAGATCTCGCGGCAGACCATCTAAAAGTATACAGCTAAAGAGAGCCGGAACAGATTCACAACGAAAACTGATAAGATTAGCTAATGTAAAAGTATTAAATTAAACGCTAAATGAGTCTAATTCCTTCATCTTTCAATGGTGGACATTCATTTTCATCCATTTTCTTATTCTTATCGCTAACGAGTTTGCATTCTCTATTCGATGCTATTTCCATGTCTATTTGCAGTAGCAGCTTGCAAAGGACGCTGGCTTACATTAAAAAAGCAGTAGAAATTTTGATGCTCTAATATGTATGTGATGACATTCTTTCATTTTCAGGTCTATAAATGTTTCCTGCGTAAGTAAATTCTCCAATTTTTTGCTCGTTTCGAGTTTTTAGTCACCTTCAGCAGTCAAATCCGTTGACATGAATGTTTCTATTAGCAAGATGGTGTCTCCATTCTCATTCTCTTTCCATTGGCATGTCCAAACTGTGCATCTAATACGTACGCCTTTGTATAATTTAAGAATGATTCCTCAAAGTATTTACTATTTAGTCTGTAAAAACGTGAGTTATTGGCGGGAGGAGGGGAGTAGATTGAAAAAAAGTGTCGTAAACATGAGAAAAGAGACATAAAATCGGCGGGAGGTTGTTTACCATTGAAAATTATTATGCACCATAGCAAATATCAAATTAATGTAAATTGTAAATCCCCATTGAATAACGCTCAAATGAAAATGAAGACATCAGCCAGACCTTTGCCATGTTTTTGTTTTATCGATTTTTTTAGTTCCCAGCTTGTGCAAAATCTTACAGGCTTCTTCAGACACTTTATGTTTACCCATAGTTATGCATGTATTGGTGTATGAAAATAGTATTTAAGCTTGAAAAAGCAAACGTAAAGCTATATAACATATACATAGATAAGATATATCGGAGGTTTGTGTGTTTACCAAGGGACGAGGTAAAAACAAAAGGCACAAAAATAATGAGTTTCCCTCTGGTTCTGATTTGTCGACGACTATGGCAAAACGTTCAAAAGTTTAAGTGTGTGTGTGTATTCTTATATTAATATACGTAAGTTAGTTCTCCCAAACTGATTTATTTCGACTCGACCGGTTTCGCAACGACGAGGGAGCTGAGCTGGACTGAGGCCGAGGCATCCATCTCGCATTTCAATGACCTTCTTTGTAGGAAAATGAAAATAAAAAATAATAATTTGTGTATAAAGTATAATATTATTATAATATTATATATTGTAAAGGAAATGAGCCTTTTTCTGTTAAAGTGTGCCCATGTATACTTTTTTTGGTAGTACGCGTCGTCAGCATCATCATCTCCATCTTTCCCCCTTTCTCCCTTTCTTTCCTATGCCTATTTATTCTTTCGGTCTTTTTAATACATAAGTAGGTAGGTTTATAAGTGAATTGGTTGCCGTTCCATCCTACTGTGTAATGTACTACATATTCATCTGAATTATTTTACGGCTGTCCACTTTCAGGGCTTCGCTCTCATCACCATCGCCGTACGCCTTTTTCTGTGTATATATATTTTTATGCCTATTACATTATCGTTAAGTACACAATGGAGTGGACGAAGCAAAAAAGAAGCAAGTAAAAGTTTAAATCCCGAAACACAACCATCATCTTTAAAGTTGAGAGAATCGCTCATTCAATTCATTTCATGTATGTATTTTCCATTTTATTCTCATTGGAAGGTTTTTCTGTGCACAATTCCAGCGTTCTGCACATCCTGTACTATGATTCCCTGCGCGTGTTTATGTGTGTATATTGTATGTATATTGTATATCTATGCATTTGTAATCTTTAGGTATTCAAAATTATGAAACATTTAGTATTGAAGAACATATTTTTTGTTTACCTTGAGAGTTCTTGAGTCTTGACTTTTCAGCAGCAAGAGAGAGAGAGAGAGAGCAAGGCAGGTTGTTTTGCTGTTGCCGTTGTTCTTTATTTTCGTGAAAATAAAAGAGTCGGATTTTTTCTCCTTGTTCCATCCATATCCAAAGTCATGGTGATAATAAATAGATACGAGTAAGTACAATACATATACGAGATGGTTGCAGTTGCTGTCATAGTCGTTAAAAATGAAAATGAAGGGATGATATGGAAACTGGTTTTAAGTGCTCAATTTGTCATCATCATATTTCAACTTAATCGTTTACTTAATCGCCTATAAAGTTCATCATTTGGGCGAACACATTGAGACTACTAATATCCACTTGACTCAGTTTTATCTCTATCTCATTCTCCAACTCTGTGTCTCTGCGCTCTTTACTTCGTACTAACTTGCATTACTATTGCTTATTTATTCGCTTTTTCAATGAAAATTACAATGGCACAAAAAATGGCTTATATTATTGTTATTATTAAATTACGTTATGTATTTTGTACTTATGTTGTATACTTATATAATCCTAATTTCGGAGTTATGTGGTAAGTAAAATCCAGAGAACTCGCTCGAAAAATTCTTTTCAGCTCTTGCATCTTTACAAATTACGATCAGCATCTGTAGTTTACATATATTTGGTTCTGGAACAAGATTAACGTTTTTCACGAATAGACCGATCAAATTTTTATAAAACCATACTGTGGCTATTTGCTTCCCGTTTATCATATTTTATTTCCTTTAAAAAATCGTTCCCTTTAAATCCTGCGTGCATTAAAAGCAGTTACGATACATTGTAAAATAAACGAACCCTTTGTAGTTCTGTTATAAGTTTCAAGACTTGAGCAGTATGCATGCAAAAAGGTACTCACAGCAATCTTTCTTTTATATCTCGTACTTTCATTGAAAGACAGACAGAGACAGGCAGGTAGAAAGTAGAAAACATGTGACCGGTGACCTGATGCATGTACTGGGGAGAAGGGATGGGTGGGCCTGGTCGAGAGTGCAAAGGAAGGCATCCCGCCGGTCAGTATGATAAATAACTGTTTGAAACCGACGTTCTCTCTTGATATCTATGAAGGTTAAGAAATGGTTGTACTTCGCTATGTGTGTACGCATATAGGTGTACAATGTACATTGTACATAAACTATAAGCGTCTTATATTTACATAGAAATGGAATAATGTGTACAAGAATATGAAGAGTGGTGAAAAAGTATTGCGTATTTTTCTATGGTGTCCACCGCCATTGTAGACTTTAACTTTAATGCTTCCGACGGCGAGTTAGACTTTTCCCCTTCCTTTGCTTTTTCCTATACTAACGTTGCTCCAGGGTTTGTTTTCCCCCGTTTTAAAAAAGTTACTTTTACACAAAAAACTTTGAGTAAACTATCATATTTGTATTTGTCTTTGATTTTTGTCATAAAGTCAAAGTTCAGATGCATTTTTTTACAAAGCAAAATAAAGAGTGCAGAAGAAATGCAAAGATAAGGTAATAATGCTGCCATAATCTAACTTCAAGTGGGAAGATCCAATTTTGCAGTGGAATAAATTATTTCAGTTGTAGTCTCTTAATCTGCATTTATTTAGCATTTCAAAAACATTAAATTATATTGTATTTTGTGGTTGCTTGATGATGTGATATGATTTGCTCAATGCTCAACCTTCTTAATTTTGTTTTCTCGTATTCACGACCCGTTGTGGCTTAGTGTATCATTCATTCCATGTGCAATACATGTGAAATACAGAAGGTAGAAGGTAGCCGAGTCCCCATAAATCCTATTGACGTATCTATTATAAATTATTTATATGGTGCGAAAAACCTCTTATTACATGCTTTCAGAGAACTCTTCTAATGTCTGCAATATCCTTTTCATAAATCTTTAGTGCTCTGAAAAAAGAAGAGGAATGGGAATAATTTTTTCTTCACTTAATAAGCATTATTACCATTGCTTTCGATTACAATATTTTACTGAAAAATGTGCGAGAAAAAATGGGCAAAACGGATACAGATACACAACGAGAGAGAAAGAGGGGGGGGGGAGAAATGAAAAATGATTTGTAGGTATTTCAGCTTCTGAATTCACAAATTATTCAGTCGTTTCTTATCAGTAATTTAAACCTTCATCTCATTGTACAAGCTATTTGTCTTGCAAGTTGTGCATAAATAGTCGAACTATCTGTATTTAATTTCAAAAAAACTGTACATGCTTCTCTTCGAAACTCAATTTGCTTTATACAATTCTACTATTTACATGAGAAAACTTTGCATTTCCATTCAATTTCGGCAAAATAAGTGAGGCATTACCAACTATAGCAAAATAGCAAAATTTGCAGCATTAAAATAGGCGTTTTGATTTTCGTAATCCGAAATGCACATACAGGACACAGACTTTCTACTTCAGAAACAGAATTTCGTCGGTTTAAAAACCCACAGTAGAATTTATGAGTCTTGAATCGATAATGAATCGGCCATGAAAAACAAACTGCATAATGTACGCGCATATCTATCTATGCATAGGATTATTTCCTCGTAACGTTTTTGAGTGACGCGCAAGGGAATGCATACATTTCAACTTTAATCTTCACAGTTTTTTGTCCATGATCGTCCTGATTGATTTACTCCGAATGAGCTCTATTAGTGTTTAGTAAATTGTTTTCATGCCGTTCATAATAGTTTCATATGATATAATGTATAGCTATACATATTATGCATAAGTAGGAAGTTGATTAACTTGGCGTAATGCTATATTATATGTTAGGCATATATGAGTCGGCAAAGAGATGTAGAATCAAACAAGAGTCAAGGAATAACTTTTCCAATGAAGATTGGGCAGAAGAATTTACATTATCCGGCGCTGCATCTATGCAATCTAAATGCTTTCATTTCTCATAATGTTTCTCACAACTTTGACATTGAATATTGACTTGAGACTTGTAGCAAGTTGAGCTCTCATTCACATTATACTGTTATGAATTCTTCTTTAAACTTCATCTCATCTCAATTATCCTTCACCGATACCAAGAAATTCGAAGCAAAGCACTCAAATATTTACATAGATATACAGTACAAAGAAACAACTAAATAGGTACTACCATTTGTGCAGCTATATTGCATAATATTGAATTACATAAAATAAGTGACACCTGTTTACATTTTTGAAAATCTGCACTTTTCTCATTTTCCCCATAATTTTTACCTAAATGTCTATTTGCTTCTTTACTTAAAATCCGACGGAACATTTACATAAATTGCATGGTACATGATAGGTACATGGATCTAAATTTATTCAGATTTTCCCTCAAGATACGAAGGTAGAACAACTAAATAAATACATAAAATATAAAATAAATGTCTACTTCTCCAAAAGTAAGGATGAAGACATACATAGTTCTTCGACATGTATGTATGTGTACCAGTATTTACATAATCTTGTGGTGTATGAAGACAAAATAATAATAATATTAACATATTTTATGTACTTTTTACTATTTTTTGGTTAAACGTTAAGTTCCTTATGCTTAAAACAAAAGGTTCTTTGTAGCTCTTGCATGTGTAACCATTCATTTACTTTTACACCGGGAGCAACATGAGCGAGTCTTCACTCAACTCAATTCAACTCAGCTCAGACAACTCAACAACTTTTTGTAATAAAACCCACATTTAATTTTCTGCGTGTTCGTAAAATAAAGCACTTGCTGTGCGTGCCAAAGTTTGAGGATAGGTAACTTGACATTTCTCACCGTTTTTTTCAAACAACTGCCTACTGAATCTTTCCCTTCTTTCTTTCTCTTTTGTGTGCTCTATCGCTCAACTGTCTTTTCCTCATCCTCACACATCTCTCCTTCTCTCTTGGTGAAACATGCAAATGCAAATTACAACAGTATATCATTTACTGATAAGTCACCTTCACCCTCACCAGAACTCATCAGAGCAACCCTTCCTTTTGTTTGTCTGCCTGGTACATTATGTTACGTTATGCTATCAAAAAATGCACAAGTTATCGAAAAAATGGGTAGGATTTTTTCAAAAGCCTTCTGCGTGTTTTTATAGAACTAACTATAAATGCAATACTATGCCTTGAATTTTGAATCGAACAAGCGTAAATTATTCATTTTATTGAAACAAAGGGTGCAATAATTTCACAAATCAATTAAAATCAACTGCACAAGAAGTAAAAATGTGGTATTCAATATCCAAGATGAAATACGTAGTTGAAACGTGAAATTTTTTCACAGGGGCAAACAACCATAATTGTTTAATCAATCAGGGCCTATTTTTCTAACGGCTTTTTAATAGCAATTAATCGAATTGAAATAAAATCAAGTCAATACAATGCAGAAGTTCGCGTCCATAATCTATTAACTTGAATAGAACAGCATTTTCCAAGTTTCTGTGTGTAATCCATCATGCAAAAGGGAGAGAGGAGAGAAAACAAGCTTGACTGAACACCTTTCCACCCATTTTCAATTATTGTTAGAGTTACCAATGGATGGTAATAATACTTGTACTTACAACCAGTGGTAGCAATGAATGAGCTGAAGGATGGGCAATTCAAAAAAATAGACTATTTCATCCATGTCGGTCGTTTGATCCCTGTACAAAAGTGTAATTAGAAATTACAGTCTATAGCTATATAATGAGGGTACAATTTTTTCGCACGATCCTTAAAATCTTTGGCTGTGTTAAAAGCCCGTATATACATAAGTACGTTAACTAATCAGAAACAACTATATGCCCATGACTTTAACTTTGACCAGGATTATTGGTTCTGGGTTGGGTAACCATTTAAAGGGAATCAACTGCAGTTGAACTAGAAGGATCTCCTATGAAGATCACACAGAGTTTGTAATAGGTATGTGAAAAAAAACCAGAACAAGAACAAGAAAAAATCAAGGAGCTGCCTGTGCGAGAATCGGTAGCAATTTGTTCTTGTCAATAAAGACAATAGTTCTAATTAAATCATAAATCATTTAATTCATTTACGAAACATTTCAGTAGAATATTATGAAAACATTTCAATGTTCAATGTTTCCATGCTACTATGAATCAGTATAGGTATGCGTGTATGGGATACGTGGGGATTTTTTCAATCAATTTGATATTTAGTATTGAGGAATTCTTCAATTTTTCCTACTTCTGTACACGCCATACAGTGGGGCTTTGAGTCCTCGCAAATTAACCTGCTAGAATTAATTACAAAACGAACACGTCACTGACGTCACATCCTCTCTTGTTTGTCCGTTTTGCAGTATGGAGCAAACAACTAATAGAAAATTGAATAGTCTTTACTTTTTACATGCTTTAATTGTTGTACCTACATCGATTTCCCAAGTTTTATAATGCTCCTGGTATGTAATACCTACAACAATCACTCAACAGCAGGCTATTATAGTTGAAACATGTTGGGAAAATTAGAGAAGAAAATTAAAGTAATACGATGTAACAGTACGTAGTCTTCAGTCTTACTTCATGACGGTATACATAATTCTGCTCATATGATAAATGCCAATAAGCACGCTTGTGTTTTGTAGAAGAGGCTTTTGGAATTAAAGTGAAATAAAAAACTTTCATGTATCTGGCCGATACAAAACCCTATGTGATATGTAATAGGAGGGTCATCGAATGACAGGCAGAACAGAAGGCAGAATAAAACGCTTTTACTTGACATTTTTGTACTTGGCTGCTAATATTTACAGAAGGTATGTATGTATGTATATGCACAGTACATGTGACCCGAGGTTTCCTTTCACGTTTGAGCTCCAAGCGTTTTAGCCACCCAACCAAATTGTACTTTTATGTATCTATCAGCTATATGTATTACATGTAGTTAAAGGGAAGATTGAGGAGTCAAATAAGTGTCAATCACCCTACATAGTTTGCTATTCTATTTCCGACATTTGATTGACATTCGATTGCCTTGAGTAAAATGAAGATTTTTATTGCGTTTCTCAAGTGGCTTCTTATAGCTCACTTTCTCTCTACATTAAGACTCTGTGTTTGAAATTGAAGCACTATACACTTGGAAAACGGCGAATCGTATGGTATTTTGTTAGAATTTTGTTTTGTTTAACTGTCCAGATAAGAAAACGCCGAGTTTTATATGAAATGTTACCCGATTTTCAAGAGTTCCTACGATTTACTTCCAATAATCAAAATCGTCCTAAAATTACAATAAAGAATATGTATAGGCTTTTGATTTTTAATGGTTCAGACGTGTGCCTTGTAAGTATATTTTACATAGTACATGACGAAGGACGCATAGTTTTGAAGGATTCTTTTCTATTTACAATTAAAGAAGCTATGGAGCAACATTGTGGTTTTATCACCTACCTCAATTCTGTCATGTTCCACGTTCTTTTCTCCCTTTGCACTGCCCTCTGACTTGCCTTAAAAGTCTGTCCACTCCGTTTCAAATCTTGAATTTCATTTTTCATTGTGTAGAAAAATTCCGTATTCCGCAGCCTGGTGTGCGCTGCATCTGTACACAGAAATCTTATTTGTGGATAGTAGCGGTGTAGCTACTTCTAATCCTTGTGTACACAATACCCAATACACAAACACATGCATACACACATCCTATCTTATCTCTCGCCGTATAAGTCTGGCGAGTGTGTAAAAAGGTTCAAAGGAACCAAGAAAGGGAGAATAATGACCCTGTTTCTTTCTCTTTATTTGCCAATAGATCATGTCAAGTAAATATGTATAAAATTTCATCAAACTTTTGATAAATCTGGTCGCATTCAAAGGCCAAGTCATTCCACTTGAACGTATATACATTATACATATATTTAAAATACCGGGACTTTTTACACAAATACTTGAAATACCAGCGGAAATTACATATTTTGTATTTTAAAATTTAAATATTTATCTTATTCTAAACGTACATATTATTATATGGCTCCGGATTACAGTAGACCAGCAAGATAAACTTTTATCTGGATTTAAAACGCCAAAGAAAACTGCTATTTATCTACTTTCTTTTCTTTTCCTTATAGTATAGAGTATACAGACTCCTGTGTTAAACGTAATGCGTAATGTGTAACAATAAAACTATCATTACAGTAGGCTTTATCACATAATCAAGCTCATAATTTATAATTTACTCAAGATTAAGTCAATCCATCGAAGCACTGAAGAGATTGACGTGACACAAAGAAATTACACGTTGCGCCAGTCAAAAATCATTGTGAAAATAATCCTTCAGGATCAGAATCTTTGCGTCAATTATTTATTTCTCTTTCTCCATGTTTTGGACCACTTATACCCACAAATTCATGTAAGCAATATGTATAGTATCTATTTATGCAAAGGAAATCCCTTTTTTCTCCCACTCTGTCTCATTGCTGTCTCAAATTTTTCTGGATGAAGGTGCTTCAATTTTATGACAGAACACACAGATATACCGATATAGCATTATGTTCGGCTTATATTATGATAATAA
Source organism: Sminthurinus bimaculatus (assembly GCA_034698285.1). Lineage (NCBI taxonomy): Eukaryota > Metazoa > Arthropoda > Collembola > Symphypleona > Katiannidae > Sminthurinus > Sminthurinus bimaculatus. The sequence goes on along the minus strand of JAQIVE010002273.1, from coordinate 10,049 downwards.
CATGTTAAGTAATATTATAATAACTAATGGCCCATGTCTCAAGTCAAAGGTAAAGCTAAAAGTAGTTCATCATAATAAGATTTGATGCATCCAGTTTCTGCCAACTTGATATCTATAGCAGAGTATGTATAAATAATAATATTGAATTTTCATTGATAATTGATATTGATAATAGTATGAAGGAGATGCTGAAAAAGTATAGCGATAGTACATTATAACCACATAGGACTTAAACGGATTTTAACTTTTTGATTTGAGGTTTAAACTCTCATCTCCCTTTTGAAGGCCGAAGCTGGATGCAAGTATAAGTATGTACAAAGTGGCACTGGCTCCTGGCTGTAACTTGTTTGATGGATAATTTGAGAAATAAAAGTTGAAAAGTGGGAGATAAGCTGAAGCTTCTGTTTCCGTATCAGCAGCAGCATCGTCGTAATAATATGCTGGAGAAAATACATGATAATATTCATAAAATATGATTACCCAATATATGTTGTGTGTTTGCTGTAGACACAGCAAAATAAAAGAAGGACAAGTGAGCGTTTGTTACGTCAAATCAGGGGAGATGATCAAAATACGATTGAGATTAGGGAGTTATTATTTTTATGAAACGATAAGATGAAGAGCAAGAGGGAGAGTGAGAGAGAGAGAGAGAAAGGACGAAGTCGATGGAAGGGTGGAATCGTTGAATTGATGCTTAGGATCTAGTCATTACAACCAACTTATTATACGTATCAGAAGAAGAGAGACAGGAGAAAATTATAAATTATAGGACATCTTTACGGAATCCGGTAGTCAAAAGAGGAGGCAGGCCTACAATAATAATAATACTATTACCATCATGTATTCCAACTCGTATATGTACAAAAGTAGGAGAGAACATTTCAATGGTTAAAATAAAAGACGGATCAAAAGTGACTCGTCGCTTAGCCACTGCAACAAGAAAAAAGGAAACAGATCAACAATCAACCGTCTTTGATACGTACATATCTGATGAAGGATCTTTGAAACCGTCATGTTATTTTCCCCTTGAACATTTTTAAAACTATCATTTTTAATGCTAAACCGTCCGCCCGGATAAAAAAGAGAAGAAGACTTCGGCCTTTCTTTTTGCTCTTACATATACATATTATGTACTAAGCCGTTCATATAATATTTTCATTGATGTTACCCATAAATAAATATACTCCATACTTATTGACAATGCTGAATAACTGAATAGCTTGTGTGTATAAAGTACAAAATTCTACACTTAAACGATAATTCAAAAAGTCACATGTACAGAATACAAGAATCGCTTTTTAAATTACTGTCTTTGTCTTCCCGATAACATTATTGACATTTTCTCAAATTCATGAAATATAGAGCATTTTGAAGTAAAATCCTTTGACTGTTTAATGCATTTAAATTGGAAATGTAAGTACATATTAAAGATTAAAATTCCTCCGAGTATAACAAGAGAAATGACCGTGTGCACTTTGAAAATGCAGAGGATTTTCTTTCTCTGTGGCTTCAGTATCAGTTACCAGCAGTCCTTCAGTATTCAGTATGTATACGTCGTATACCTTTTACGCTTGGCTTTCTTCGTTGTGAGAAGTGTGAAAATGTAATATATTACTCAGCTCACATACAAAATTTAAATTTAATTATTTGCACAGAGACGGAGCATGGAAAATCGATTAAATACAAATTAAATTGTTTCGCTGGACGATGGCCATGCATAATACAATAAACTAATAAACAATATTACTTATATGAAGTACAAAATGTAAAGAAACAATAATCACAAGACAATTCGGTGTAGAATAAGAATGAGAATTTTGCCGATTTTTTTCCTTCTCATCCCTTTTTTGTTATTGTCTTCTTGTTTTTTCCGTTGCGTTTATCATTCATCTTTTTTCCTCCTGTATTAACAAACAATAATATAATGAGTAACTATGTTGGTGATGATAATATATAAGAAGAACTTACTGTTCAGTATTCAGGACATCAGGTTCATCCCTAAGATGAAATGAAATGGAACGGGATGAGAAAATTGGCAATACTTTTATATGTATGCATATAACTTATAGAACTATAATATGCGTAAGTATATGCCTATGCCTTAAAGTGTACAATTTGTCCAGCATTACCATAAGCAATCTTTTTTAATCATGTCAAAACGAAGTTTTTTTTCATTCCAGGATCGCTTTTTCTGAAGAGTTTGAAAAAATTTGAATTGTAATTATGAAAAAACAGTGTGTGTGCATGTATTCAAAGGGGGTAAATTGTAAAAAAATTGGTAAAGCAAAAAATTAAAAGGAGCAAATAGCAAATTCAATATACATACTACAAAGCAGGACACAGTATAGTATTTTTTCAAATTACATTTTATATTTGGATGCTTGATGAAAATGAAAGTGCAGAAGAAGAAGAAGATCTACCTAGCTATATTGCATATGCTCCTTAACACACAAACTTACAGATTTTTTTCTGTTTCCACCTGATTAATAAATCATTTTTCTTCCCTGTCAATGACAAAAGAATGGCAGAGTATGGGCACGTGTGATGTGAGATGATGCTAATATACCCACACTTATTTTATGCATTGGAAAAAGTACAATACACTTTGTAGAGGATAGTATCATCATCATTATTATTATTATTATATAATATAATATTTTAATATCCATTAATATTTTTTCCTCCACTCCGACTCTTCTGACTCATTAAAAAACTTTCTCCTATTATTCCCAAATCCTAATGGCAGTGTTAAAGTTTGCTTCAAGTGAGTTTGTGCTGTGCGTAAGTACAATACAATGTTCACTGTACGGTGTACAGAGTACAACAACAATGAAAGATGGAAAGGCGCAGCAGTTCATGTATTTTATTATTAGACTTGATAAATAATAGCGCGGGGTTTGCTTGTGCTTGTTGGTCAGCATCAGTGAGAATGAATGAATGAATGGATGGATGTTGTGTGCCGTTCTCCCGTAGAGATCAAATTTGAAACACCTGCCAAGACGAAGAGAGCAAGCAAAGAAAAAGGCAAAGTTCGTTCAAACCAAAGAAATATATAGAAAAACGAGCGCGCACCTCTGTCCTGTCAAAAAAGATTCCCACTTGCTCAAACCTCCTTCATGATTCTGATGATGATGAACTTCTTCTTCTTTTTCTTCTTGGATACATGAGTATGAGTAATATAGAAGACGGAGGCTTACATAAGATATAGGAGGGCATACAGAAGAGTTCAAAGAAAAGTTTCTTTCCTTTAATCCATGTGCTCTTTCTCACTTTGTTAACGTGTATTTAAGCATCATAGAAATATTTAAGAGAAGTATACACATTAATATTTCTTCATTTTTGATATATCACACACCACACATGACTATTTGATGATGATAATGACCATGATGATACATTGTACCCAGTCTATCTTCTGCCTGTCTCGTTCTTTCTTCAAAGGAATAAGAAGCTTCTTATGTTCTCTGGATTTGTGTAACTGTACAGTTTACAATGTGAAAATGCGTAAAGAAATCGCGGGTAACAGCGGGCATTACTTCGAATGTATAAGTATGTATTATGTACATGTAGTACGTAGACACAATGTACAATACGCATCACACTTCACGCAGAGAAATTATGCTTTTTGTTTCAAAACTTGTTCACGTCAGTATCAATGAAGGATTCAGATTTAAAGAAAAAACGTTTAGATTAATACAAATAACATATAAAATCATGGAATCAAAGATACAGTGTACTCGTGCATATTGTATTGTTATGTATTGTAAGGATATTACTTCTGATGCTAGTTACAAAAGCTCATATTATGTACACACATACACATGCATTTTATTTTTATCTTAACGTTATTTCCAAATGGTTCTTTAATAGTAACTAAGTAGGAAGTATGAGACGTGAAGTTGTTTTATTTTTTAAACATTTTACACTTTTACACTCCAATCACGTCATATATAAATAAATGAAGTCATGTCACACGCTTTTCCAGTGCATGATGCAACTAAATTAGCTACGGTCGTCGTACATATGATGCTTGACTCTTACAGAGGGTTCATTTGTATTCATTTTCTACAAAAATAATACAACCTATCCAACACATTTTTTTGATGCTGTTTTTTAACGTTGCATAATATGCATTATTGATGCATGTCTTTATGTATAAATTAGACATTAGGAAAAAACATTTCAATTCTGTGCGCAATTCTCATCACTAACAAAAAAACCCATTTAATTTCACATCAAACTAAGCTGTGTATAATATTAGAATAATATCTTTACGGTGAAAAAAAAAACAAATCCAGGCACATATTATGCAGCATGATATCTATATAACAATGTCTGAATAAAAATATACATTACATCAGTTAGTGCTATAACTATGTATGTATGTATTTACAACCTTTTTTTGTAAACGTGATGTCATATTAGTAAACCGAGTTGAAAGTTGAGTTGACAGTCATGTTTTAAAGATAAGGATTACACAGATGCATGGATTAGGAGAAATACAGTAGAATTACATACATACATAAATAATGGCAACATGATAATAAAATGCAGTTATGATTACAGGTGACTATAATACGTAAATACGTATATAAACGTTGCTGGGAAATACCTAATGACATCCGCTTTCGTTTAAAAGACATTTGTCTCAAGTACTTACTTTAAATGTTAATGATGTTGTGTGAAAAGGATAACTCATGTTTTTAAAAATACTTAAGCTTAAAAAATGGTTTTATGATTAGAGAAATATTTCCAGGATACTTACTTAATAAAGCATCAACAGAAAGTTTTGTGGAAATGTTCCACGGTTTTTCCCGTGCCTCAGCACAAGTCTCCTGGAGCCTTTGAAATGCTACCTAGCTTCAAGGTGTTAGAATCTAAGCTTTGATTCATGTGCCAGAGGATTCGTTAGCGAAGCAAAATTCTTTTCAATTCTCTCCATCTCCCTTTACCCCGGTCTCATTGGAATTATAATATCAAACCCCCCCAAGTCGAAATTCCTTCACCTTACCCCCATCTAGCTCGACTCCTCGAACTCGATCAAATTTTTTTTTGCTTTGCTATGTTTAAAGAGAGTACCCCTACACTAAACATAGCAGATACATATGTAGTAGAGAGAGAGAGAGACAGAGTGAGAGAGAGAGAAGTGTATAAGTTTTAAATTTTTGTTGATGGTGGTTTGGTTATCCAAAGACTTGATTTTGCTCAAATAATTCCTGTCGAATGTTGACAACTTGGCCGTACTAATGTCTGTATTAGTAACATTAATTTGAAGTGTACTAGTAATTGGAATTAGCTAAAATGAGGTAAGTCCCTGTCTTTTTTTTCTTGTGTACATTCGGGATTTTTAACCTCGGCCATTGATCCAATCCCACACCCTTTATATAGTAAAAATAATATCATCAAAGAATTGTGTGTGTGTGTGTGTGTATGTGTGTAGTGTGTATACTTCTATATTTTTACCTTTTTTGTTTTGAAGCAACCAGAATATAAATGTACATGCAATCAAAAAACTCAAACTTTACATAGTTGGTTTTTTGAAACTTTAAAAGATCATTTTGTCATTTGACCTAATGGTAACTATACAAGGATGTGATAGTGGTTGTAATTTGTACGATTATTGACTCATTCGATGACTAATACAATGTACATGAATGTCATAATCAGATTTCTTCCTCCCCGTTATTTCTTACGCTAGGTCAGGTCAGGGACTCTTCCGAAACTTGTGTGTTTTGATGGGATTTTGACTCAAAAAGCATCAAATATTGTCCGGAAGAGTCTTAAGTACAATAATCAAGACAACCAAGTGTTTTGTTTGATACGTTTGTATTGATTTTGACAGAATGTCAAATTTTGACAAGATACAAGGAACTTGACATTTCTTCAAGTTTTTTCTAATATCATGTTTTGGTGAAACTATTTAGTTCTTCCAGTGTACTTTTAATCTATGTACTATAACATTTTTATAATAGTTAAATAGTTGTCCAACGTTTTTAAGTAACAATATAAAATTTACAAACATTGAGGTATTGAATTTTTTCATTTTTTGTTTGGTTTTGGTGTCCTCTGAAAGTCTCTTTAAAGGTTTTTTTTGTCATGAGTTCCTCAAACGAAGAACGCGGTGGGCTTGATTATTGTACCAAACTTTTATTATGCTGCAGTCAAGTAAAGCTTTCTTTTGCTATAGTGTATAAGATGTAAATACTCATGTGCCATTTCACTATATAGACTATAGACTTTAGGTTTTGCTGAATGGCAATGTGACATTTAGCATTTTACATTTGACTTTTTATTTTTTCCTAAAGAAAAATCACAAGTTGCAGAAGAAATATGTAGGAACATGGAAATTCAACCTTTTTGGAATACCTTTTAGACAAGAGCATACCTAAAAAAGAGTATAATATGTATGAATGAATGAATGCTGTTAGGACAGGATTCTTTTTCTTCTATACCTATTCTTCACACGGGTTAGTTCAGTATTCAGTCCATTAGTTTTGTGTTTGTCGAAATATTGATTTTTCTACAAAACAAGGGAAAATCCGTCAAGAAATTCTTTGACGACAAATTCCTCAAATAACTTTGTATGGGACATGTTCCTAGTATATTTATGTAGGACTGTAGCTGTACCTATAATAATATAAGCAAATCATTCACGAGTACAACATGATAATAATATTATACAGGATAAGTTAATGTGAATATTATCATTCTAACATTTGTTAAATACAATGTTATACACTATTTATCCTCGACTGGACTAATGTCTATGTCACGTGTTTTAAACAGCATGTAAAATGAACCATGTGACATTTTCTTGATAACATTGTTTTTGAAAGAAAATGCTCATTATACGGTGAGCATTTTGTATGACATTATAATGTATGCAATACACAATACCTTTTGTATATAGGTATATACTTATATTTAAACTAATTTAGAGTTAGTTAAAGTTCAACAAAGCCAGCCATCAAATAATTATGTAATATATGCACCACAACATTGTTATCATGTTACTACACACGGTGGTTTGTATGAAAGCGAAAGCTCTAATTACTTTTACGATGCATGTTAATAATAATTGTCGCGTATACTTATTACCAGCTTCAAGTTAAATATGATGAATAGTTGCCCACACTATAGTAGAGTTTATTCATATTATGCGTAAGTAATGTGATTAAGATTTAAGAGTAAGAGAGTGAAATCTGTAGGATGAATCTATACATAATACGAAGAAAAGGATGCTCATATTATTATATAATTATCATAATAATTTGCTAACTATGAATAAGTATCTCCCGTGTGTATACTTTCGTTCCTCTTTACAATGTATTACAAATTATACACAGCCTGTCCAACAAAGTCTTTTGAGGTTTTAGGGTGAGTAATAAGGTTTCCTTTTAATGATATGCACAGGTTTTTTTGTCTACTCACCTATTTACTCATCATCATCATTATTCGTTTTAAGAGTCAGCAATGATGATGATGAAAGTAGGAGATACATAGTTATATTATAGCAGATAAGTATGGTCAGGCGTAGCCCAGTAGCAAAATCGAGTGTGTGTATGTATATCTAAACAAAACAGGATATCAAATATTTATTTTAATTTGGCTACATACGTATCCCTTTTGTCACATACTGTTATCAGATATTTCATGAAGTTTTTGACATGCAAAATTTATAAAACGTGCCCATTATATTATAATGCAATATAAATTCAGTGAGGCGATCCTCAAATCATACAATTCGCCATATTTTTCGGGTCTTTCTATTTCCTCTTTATGTCTTCCCCCTTCATCTATAATTTATCTGCAACTAACCACAAAAAGGGAGAGAATATAATAGAATCGATACATGTGTATGTATGTATACATACACATATTGACTGACTCCATGTATCGTTATCACGAGATTACAGGCATATAAGTATAAGCATGTGTATATGAGGGACACACAATAACAATGCACGCGTATCTATATAGATGAAGCACGGGGATATTGTGTGACTCACCCTCGTCATCATCATCATCATCATCCGTCACACACTGTATTGCGAATTTTTCGCAAGCGATTTTATACCCGGTTATATGCTCACATTTCATATAAACGGTATTGCATAAATATAATGCGTGCTTTGTCTAGCAGGGTCTGTTATTCTTCTTGTTCTTTGTCTTTTTCGCGTATCTCTGTATATAGAAAAGGACGAGCAAAATGAGAAAGGGCCTGGGATTTTCAATATGTGTGTTCTCTTTCTGTCTCTCTCTCCTTCTTCATAATATATACTCCAACGAAACTCTTCAGAGTTTTGTGTGTGTGTGTGTTGAACAAACATTTGCATCTCTTGAAATTTCGTCATTAGTCTTTTGCTGGTTTTGCTGCTGCTCCTGGTTGAATTGAATTAATGAGCCGTTTTAATCATTCTTGGCTATGGGTGTAATACCAACTAAAAATTCTATGTATGTATGTATGTATGTATGTATGTGAAGCCATCATTGTTTTTCATTAGTGATAAGTGAGACCTTTGTTGAAATACAAACTTTTTTTTTACCTTTTGCTTCTTCTTTCCTCTATTTTCATTTTGTCCTTAACTTTTTTCTCTTCTATTTAAAATCTCACATCTCACGATCACGTCATTTTACTTGTTAGTAAGAAAGTACGAAAACGAATACAGTAACGAACAGGAGGAGAACGGAAATGACTGTATGACGATTACACGGTTGAGAGTATAATATCTATACTCATATGTCCTATACGTACATATACCTTACTCTATACTCTATATATATTATTCATATGTACATAATATGTATTCGTTATTTATGTATAGCATAGTCATCACATTGTATTAAGGATCATTCTGTATGTTGTATATATCGTGGTTTTTGGGTAGTCAATTGGTCTTACGACTTGTAATATCCCAGGACAAAGAGGAGGAAAAGAACTCATTCTCTGTCTACGACAAAAAAAACTTCTTGGTTTTTATCTAGCTATGTAGTAAGTTTCATCTTCTTGCTGATTTTATTGACAGAGAAAAAGTAAGAGTGAGAAATGGAAGAAAGAAGACAAAAGTATAAACATAATATTCTGCCGTTGGAAAAGAGTGTCCAAATGTATAATATATATTCCGTGTATCTATGTATAATGTCAATGAATTTTGCTATGTGTACAGTGTACACTGTACACATAGATTTTAGCATTATTCTCAGTTCTTCATATATTATTAAGATCATCGATTATTCCAATGGTTTTTTCCATTCCTCTTGGTCAGGAAAGGTTGTCTTGTATATGTATGGTTTTGTATAATGTAGCAAAAGTCCTATTCTACCTTTTTCTGTAGATTATCAGGATTGTATTTTATCGAAAGAGATACTATCTATAATCTATACAGGTATGTATACACATGCTGGTAACTATCATAATGATAGTTATGGTCGTTGTATATAGTACATATTATTATATTGTTCTCCTACTCTAGTTTCACATCTTCTATCTGAGACTGATGTATGAGGTGTAAAACTTCTGTCTGCTGATGGTTTATCTTCAATCTCAAAAAGTGTTATTGGGATTGGAAGTTAAATCTTTCAGTGTGGGCAAATCGGCAACGATTTGTTTCAATCAAGCATATATGCAATGTGCAAGTATCTTGTTTCAAAGATTTTTACAACTTTTCCTTCTGTCGACGTTTTTGTATGTGAATTCAATCCATTAAGTGTATACACAAAGATTAATAAGTTACATTCTGTTTTATCTTCAGTAAATCAAAGAACAATAATTGATTGAAACATTGATAGATGCAAACGAAACCGATGCCAGTATGCCAGTCAGATAGAAATTATTTTACCATAGATTCGATGTTGCTTTTTGAAAACTGAGTCAGCTAAGCCAGTTACATAATAATACAAAATAAGATACTTTATTAGTAAAAATTAACTTTTTAAATTAAAATTAGTTATAAGTTTTTAAGATATAGATTTAAAAATTTAGATGAACATTTTTTAAAAAAAACTAAAAAAAAATTTATTAAAATAATTTTTTTTTTATAAATTTAATA
>JAQIVE010002272.1:0-20558 GCA_034698285.1 Sminthurinus bimaculatus | reverse complement strand
ACATTACGGTATACGCGTACAATTTCTTACAATTTCGTTTCTATAGGAATACAATCTTGCGGGATACCCTCTAATGTTTGAGTTTGGTGTAGTGATGAAGTCGGAGATTTTTTTTCGATCACAAAACTGCGTAAAAAGTAAAAGACATTGAAAAATTTTAAACATCAGAATATTTATGTAGTTTATTTATTTAGTTGCAATAGTTCAATTTCTGCAATGTTAAAAAAAATTTTGAAACATTTTGCAATAAAAAGAACTACCTTTTCCTTGTAAAATAGACACCCTTCACCACCCTGTATAAAAGATGCGACTGCATCTGCACTATGATTTCTGAATGTTGTGTAAATGTTGATTTTCTTCCTCTTAATTTTCTCCTTATTCCTTTCTTTGTTTCGCGTGCCTTGTCTCTCCTTCTCCCCCTTCTCTCCTTTCTTATTATTTCTTATTAGCTTTTTTATCTATCCTCTCCTCCGCCTTCTTGTCTTCTTCTTTTGCTAGTTTGTTTATCCATTCTTTGCTTCAGGGTTATGCTTCCGTATACATAGCTACTTATACATAACACAATCATCTAGAATAAGTAAAAGAATATGTATGTATAATGTATAAGCATATTGTATACATGCATCGCTTTAAACTTAATCTTCAGCTGGATATATTTGTCTTCTCCTTTTATATGCTTTTATTCCTCCCATTGTTTTTGCACCCATTTTCACACCCTCTTGTGCACTCTTCATATTGTCATTTTGTGTATCCTTTCATTTCTCCATGCACCAGCAAGTCCATTATCATTATCATTAGCACATCCATTCACGTGTACAATCATCTAATTTTTTCACGCGAGTTTTTCGTCTTCTTCCTCACATGAATATATGCACACATATTTTGTGCTAAGTCCTCATTCTTGTTGTCTGTATTTTTTTATATGTACAAAATCGAATGGAAAATTTGGTATAGCATCCAAATATGTATGTATAGTTTAAAGCCATTTTAAACATCTTCTAGATGAAAAAAAAGGAAAAACCAGACGCTTTCATTTTACGTTTATAATGGAGCTGAAATACGCACACAAGACGCTTTTCTTCCATTTTCTGCTATATCTTTTTTCATTTTTCACAATGTATACTTATGCATGAGTATACAATATACGAATACAAGTAGAAAAATACATTATGCACCAACCTCTACATTTCCCCCGTTGTTTTCGTTCCTTCATCGACAAAATTGCAGCATTGTCCGTGTCTGTATTGTCTGCATTCTATTCGATGTTTGTTTTTTCCTTGCGTTTTTATTTTTCTCCTTGCTGTTCAAACTTTTGAATCAGCATTGAGATGAGAGAGAGACAAAAAGGGAGAAAGTTTTCAAGATATTATTTAAAAAGTTTTCATATTTCTCCAATTTCTTTTTAAAATTACCTTTGCCCTGTCTAGTCATATTATTGTTATTTTTGTAGGTACATGTTAAAGCCAACAAAAAACAAACTGATACAGACAACGCATTTTTAAGAACAATACATATATATGCATCGAACTGAAGAAGTGTGGATGTGCTCATTTAGTTTCCGAGCACACACTTAATGCGTTAAAATGACTAGTTAGTTACTCACGCTGTTTCGTACCAAATTTTAATGAGCAAAACAAGAAGAGCGAGGATTTCTAAGCAGTATGCAGTATGCGTGTGCACATAATTCTCTACTCTCAGGATCGTAAATTAATAATTGGGAAGAGATTAAATCCTTTTTCTTGGTATTAAACTGCATTTTTTCTATATAATAAATGGTTTTTGTACCTGCCTAGAATGCGATTGGTGTGCCGCAAAGGGGCCTTAAGAAATACAGATAAATTTGTCGCTTGCTTTTCCTCCGATTTCGATTCACTTTTCAGTCCACACACCAGTCCAGTTCAATCCAATCTCAAGCCAAGCCAAGCAAAGCAAAGCGTAGGTATATACATACATTCATGCAAAAGGTCTCAAATTCCACTGTAAAAGTGGAGAAAGAAGAATTCACCACCAAAGAAAACAAAATAAGGAACTGCACCCTCGTCCCTCGTCCTCGTCTTTCTCCATATACATGTACAATGTACATACGATCACAGAGTAAATTGGAGAAACTCACCCTCCTTCAATTTTTCTCCCTCTCATTCTCCCTGATTCGAAATTCTGGGTGTAGTTGCTGCTAAATATTTTATTCTGGCTTTGCCTCATTGTTGTGTTGCTTGTATTGTAGAGATGTTTTGTATAGCTTGGGCTTTGTGAGTCCTTCAGTCCTTGGTTGTTTTCTATTCCATTGTGTAATATTCTAAATCTGATTTCTTTTTCTTTTCTTTTTTCTACAAATGTTCTTTTTCATCTGTGCAATATGTATGTATGAAATGTAGACAGCAGAAATAGAAATACAGAAAGAGAGAGAGAGAGAGGGAGAGAAAAGCAAATCTTTTCCTCTTTCCCTCCAATTTTATTTCCCTTTTGTCCCTTTTCCTCCTCTCATTACTTTTTTGCCTTCACTTTGCTTCACTTCACTTCACTCCTTGTTTCTACTCCCATTTCTCTGGCCCGTTATTGGAAAAATAAGTCTCTGGAGAATTTGAATTTAATTTGGATACACATCCGAATACACATGCATGTACGATGTACGTATACATATACAGACCCACACAAAGAGAGGAAGGATAACTGGTTGAAAAAGAGGAAAGGAGCGGAGAGAAAGGAAGAGAGTCAAATGAAATCTTTTAATTAGCGTATACTTTATGTATCTCATTAAGTTTTTCCCTCGTCAACTGTATATTGTACATGGAAGTATGCATATACAATATACAGTGTGTATTGTGTAGGTTGATATACGCATTTTGTACATTGCATTGTACACACTACATTAATCTGTACATTAGCCTCTCGTTCTCTTTTTTCCCTTTGCTTTCTCTCTGGAGTTCCATAAGCAATAAAATCTGAATACAAGATCTAACGTCATTTTCCATAATGCATGTAAAAAAATTCTGGTTTCAAGTTAAACGAGCCAACTTCACGAGACTCTGGCTTTAAGGAGGCTTGACATGGAGTAATAATGCCGAGATATCTCGATTTGTTGGAATTTTCTAGTAGTTGCTCGTTCTATGTATGTAATTTTGTCCTTCTAAAATTCAAGATGTTTTTAACCCTTTGAAGTATTTCGCTAATGTCAAACCTCTGGATTCTTTCAAAATTTGTCTAAACACCAGCAATCAAGGAGGCCCAATTCTCCTGAATTGCATCCATACATTCATGAAGCATGACCTAGCTTTAACTGTATGCATGTATGTATGTATGTAAAATAAAGTAAATGGAATATTATGGAACTAGTTGATTTTGATTTTCAACTTGATTTCATTTCACTTGAATGCTGAATTTTCAATTTAGCATTAGCTCTCTCTCTCTCTCTCTCTCGACTTTCCTTATAAAATTGCCGTTGATGCTTTGAAAATCTGTGTACTTTCTGCAAAGATTCAAATTTAACTACAATATTACTTTGGCACGAAATGCTCCTGTGATATGATATCTTTATAACGATGCAATATAGAAACATTGTAGAAACTTGTATTAAAAACTACAGAAATAAAGTTGAGTATCGAGTCGGGATCGTTTTGCTTTTCCCTTCATAACATAACTTTATCTATCTATGTATTTTTGAGTGCTGGTTGTTGTACATTGTACACCGAGGTGCACTATAGGCAGTTCCAACGTGTACCTGATTCTCAAAAATGCAAGGCTTTCGCACTTTAAAAAACTTCCTTAAAAATTTATTTAAAACAGATACATAGGGAAACTTCTTAGGACAGAGAAAATCCAATTTTTAAAGAAAATTTTCCAGGGAAAAGTGTAGAATTTACAATTTTAGAAAATTTCGAGGAGAATCGTCTGTTGCGAGCATGCATGTATAAGTACTGAACATCAGGAGTTTGTATGATCTTTAAACACTCTTTTAGACGGCGTTGGTTGAGGAAAGTAAGCTGTAGATTGTAGATACTATACAAGTACACGTATTTATAATACTTATGTATTCCTGTTCATATACACATGTATATTCACTTGGAGAGAAAGTTATTTCATTTCAAGAGCGAGATTTGCATCGAGATATTCATGCTCGTATCAGTATACATTCGTTGGGAACATCTAGTCTGCTCTTTAGTTTATCTAGTCGACTGACTCCATAATACTGCACACAAGTTGCAAGTTGCCCAAGTTACAAAGGTATTACATGTGTGTGTGTGTGTGTGTATGTGTACTTTCCAATATAATATGATGATCATGATGATGTCTCCAGGTCTCCAAGCCTGATTGTGGAGATGTTCTCAATACTGCTTTGCTACTTGATACTCTTGCCTTTTCCCATCTCCCATTTGAATTTTCGTTTGAGTTTTGACTTTGAATTTAACTTGAAACTTTGTATCGTATCGTATCGTATCATAATGGTGTGGTATGGTATGGTAAAAGTATTGCTGTACAAAATCTGCATATCTATTCTGCAAAATAATATATATGGAAAATACAGTTATTAGACCAAAATCAATAGGACCGTCAACTGGCGTATAAGGTAATGTAGTCTAATCGAGACGCTTATTATTATTATTACTTTGAATATGGATATTTTGCATCGGGATGGCGATGGAGATGGAGGAGGCTTCCATGTATTTGAAGTATTCCAAGTATAAGATAAAAGTACAGTAAATCTTCACCTTTACTCTACCCAGTTTTATAAACTAACATTTTTTAGCAGCTGTACTGTTTGATATAGTTCAAAAATTCTGTAAAGATTTGAATAAAATTTACAAGGAGTATTTTTTGAAAAATTCTCAAGCACACCAAGTCTTTCTAAAATTTTTTGAAAGTTCATCATATTTTTGTACAAGTACATAACTATATATTCCGTTTTCGTTAAAGCCAAAACTCCCTGTACACAAAGATGAGAGAATGTACTTATGCATAGGCGAGGTAAAATTGTAATTAAACTCACCGACAACCCTAACCTCTTCTTTACCGATCTCACGATGTGTATGTATATGTATACCTATCCATATTCGTATTCGTATTCACATTCATATTTATACTTATTGCTAAACCTTGGCTTGTCTTGTCACCATAGCTGTGCTGCGGAGGCTCGGCAAAGCTGGAAGTTGCCACGGTGAAATATTGAGGATTCAGCATGATTCACCCAGCAAATGCTGAATTTGAAATTTAACATTCAAAATTCAAAATTTGAGGCTGCACCTCGCTCCTTCCCTTTCATTTTCATTCTCGCCATCATTTTAGCCTGGGGGAGTCACCCTCATTTTTATTAGAATGTACAGTACATACATACAAATCCAAACACACTTTGAGTGTGAGGGGAAAAACCAACTGGAAGCATTTTACATAAGGTAGACAACAGTTTGACTTTCCTCATACATACATACATGTACATATAGCAGGGAGAAAGGCGGAGAAAGCTAAAGCAAAACTAAAGGAAAAGCAACAGAGGGGAATGTAATTTCATCGAGTTGAAGTCGTTGCATAATTCAAAGAGGACTCTTTTCTGTCCTCTCTGTCTCCTAAAGAATATTCATTGTTCTCCCAGCACAAATATCAGCAGTTGCCTTCCACACAGAGATAGACATACACATGTGTATAAAGATATGTATAGACAGTAAACTGTGTGTGGACTGGTAAGGGATTGGATGCGATAGGATAGGATGAGATGGGATGCTATTGTCATATGGAAGAAAATATCTCCAGATATTGTGCATAGACTGGAGACAGAGACAGAGACGAAGTTGAAGTCAAAGTCAAAGTCGAAGACCAAGAGGGAAGGAGGGAAAGCAGGAGCAAGCTGGGGAGAAGAATGGAATGAACGAAGGAACGAATGACTTTTCTTTCCCTGTTCTTCCGCTATCTCCTCGCTCTTGCCTTGAAAAATGACCTACTAGTTGGTTTGAGATTAAAGGGAAGACGACGTTTTTTTCATTCCTCATCCGTGACCAACTACATCCACCATTTGAAAATGATTCAGTGCCAACTTGGTCCGCACTCGAGTGCATACATACATATCCAATCTTTTCCCATCCAATGATTCTCCTCGGCTTATAAACAAAACATTGTCTTTTTACTCGTTTTCCCTCCATTTTTTCTCCGTTTTATGACTCGTCCTGGCAAAGTAGATAAATATCAACATGGACAAAGTACTTACATATACGTATAGATACATTATATTATACATATGCAAGAAGGAGATTCAAGTTCAGATTCAGATTTAGATTCCAAAATCACAATTGGCTTGCAAGAATAGGTATGTATAATGTATATGGAACATACCAGAGAAAGACGTTGTTCTATCATTATATCCTAAAAAAGTTGAGGGAATCGAAACAACTTTATGCATAAACATAACTCGGGCAATTTTTAGCAAGCAGCAAGTTTTCCTGAACATATACATACGTTTGAAATTGCAACAATACTGAGGTTTTACTGTGTAAAAAACAAGCCATTATTATAGTTTGGATGTTTTTTTGAAAAATGTCACTAAATCTTGATTCTTTCTTCAGTGCCAAACCTCAGACATACAGAGTTTTTCCATAGAAATTACTGTCCTGTATCTCTCATCTCTTCAATTTTCCCAGTCTCGATTTCCCTGGACATTGTACCTCATATTGTATTATACATCTTTGTTCACGGCTCATTCGTTTTTCCCCTGCTGCATAAAATATGAAACAACAAAATTAAATGTATGTATGTATGTATGCATGTGTCTTGTCCTTGGAACAATTTCACGTTTGTCATTTTCCTCTCAACTCAATCTCACGTCGTATGTACTTTTTTCATTAAAAGTCAGCATCAACAAAGTCAAAGTTAAAGTTAAAACTTGAAAGTATTCCTTGGATGTAGGTATTGTGTGCCTACTTGCCTATTGCTTGCATTTGTGGAGGAGAAATGTGGAGCAGAGTAAATTGTCATTGTCTGCATCAGTGTCTTATTTCTTATTTTGAATTTCTTTTGGAGTAAGTGCATACGTGACTTTCTACGGCTATTTGTCTACATATGCAAACAACTGGGGAAATTTTTACCATTCCAAAAAACGTCCTCGGCAATTTTTACTTTTGCTCGCACAATTTTGCAGAGCAGACAGGACGAATGAAATTAGGATGATGATTGTACATTGTACAAAGTACAATGCTGTACACTGTACACATAAGTTTGTCTTCATAATATCCGTATGAATTCCTTCCTTATTTTTGCAACTGTTTTAGTTTAAAATTTACAAATATACTGTAAATTGTACAATGTACATACTATGCATATTTTTGTGCATGCAAAAAGTTTGACGAGTAAGTGGCCAAGACTTGGTGCAAAATTTGATCCAATTTCCTTCCCCCTGCCTTTATTTACTTTATGTCTCTCGTCACTTTATTATTATAATTTAGAGAGAGTGAAAAGAGATTGCGAATTTTGTTGCTTTCTCAGCGCTCAATATTTGCCTAATCGCATATACACGACATAATGAAGTCGAGCTTAGCGTTAGACGGGTGCACAATGGAAAGAGGGGAAAAGAGAGAAAGAAAGAAACGAAAGTCAAATGAAAAACTATGTAGACTCCGGTACTCCTTCATACTCAGTCGAGTTGCCTCCTTTTCCAACATGGCAAGAGTTGCCTTTTTGTTCTCTCGGATGAGAAATAGAGAGAAAACTTTTCAAGGAGTCAGATAATTACTTGTTCTTTTCCTTCCGACTAATTCCACCAGCTTGAATACAGTGAACCTTGTTGATGGTCACCTCGAGTATATCCATAATGTGTGCTTACCTTTTTGTACACCAACCCCGTTTTAAAAAAAGTATTCCTACTATTTCCATTGAGACTTGAACAATTGCGTTGAAAAGATCCTGTGAAAGTAGTCATTAAAAAAGTTCAAACTCATAGGTCACATTTACTGTACATAAAAGTGTGCAGTACACACTAGATTTTTGGAATTTCCACTACATTTTCAGGGCGAACGGCGAGAGAAAGATAAAGCCAAAGCTAGAGAAGTGCAAGAATGAGAGAAGGAACAAACGAAGGAGTAAATCTGTTATTCTTTCCCCATGCAGCTCTCTATATATGTATAACTATGTGTGTGTATGGTGCATGCATATGTGTTTAGGAACTCTGGCAAATGGAAGTGGAATGAGGGGGTAATCTTGAGTGAGGAAAGGAAAAGAAAAAGGGCGAGCAGGAACACAAGTGAGAAAAAGTTAATATGAGAGAGAAAGTCATTGGAAATATCCCGGTGTGGATAATAATACGAGGGATTGTCTGTGCTGTGCTGTACCAGTACAGTGAGTGTACTGGCAACGACGACGAAGACGACAATGACAACGGCAATGACAAAAACGAAGGGAAAACATCCAAAGACTTAAAGGAATGACTACTACCACCAACACCAACCTATCTACAATCTACAGAGTCAGAGACGACAGACGAACACATACACACATACATACATATCAAGAGGAAATTCACTTTCAAAACCTTCCCATTTCCTCTGTCTCCCTGACTCTTATAGTCATCTTCCTTCCCTTTTGGCTTCCATCTTCGTGTGTGTTCCCAGTCCTTTTGCATTTTCCTATGCTCGTCTTCATCTTTGTCTTTTTAAAACCGAAGCAAGAGTCTTTATTTTGAAATTCTTGAAATGAGTTGTCTTTTCCCTCATACAGTAAACCTTGAACGTAGCTAAATGCTAGATAGTTTTTGATGATTCTCCATCAGCTTCAGTTAAAATACAAAAATCAACAACGATTTACTAATTAAAAGGTAAACAAAAATTTTGGTAACCTGAGTAAGTATTTTAAACCTTGTGCGGCAGAATGTTTGGGACATTTACCCGCAAAAGGTTGAGATTTAGTTTATATGGGCCAGAATTGTGAGGAATTGAACAACACAATGCAAGGCTGACTGTACGGATTGTGTGATGAGGACTTTCTCCAAAAGACTAGATGTGCGTCGGGAGCCTTAACACAATTTCTTCGAAACAGGAAAAGAGTTGCAATGAAAAGGCAATTTTTGAATTTTGAAGAGTACTTGCACAAATAAGGATGGAGAGAGCCATAGGAGGATGTAAAACGAAAAGAAAAACGACGACAAAGACAAAGAGGATAAAATTGTGGAGGGAAAGGCAAGTCAAGCCAAGCCAAGGCACGCCAAAGAAAATGCGAATGTAAGTGGAGAGAGAAAAAGAAAGGGATTTGCAGCCTTTTCTCCATCTTTGGATTGGCTTGGTTGTTATACATAGATGTGCATATGTATGTACTTATTATACCTACATGGAATATAGAATGGCCTCAAGTTCCGCTGGAGCTGGTCTTGGTTCAGTGTGGTTTGGCTTTCTTTGGCTGCGGATGCTAAGTGTTGCATATGAAATTGGATATATTGGAGGACTGATTCGTCCTGACTTTTGGCTCTGCCACAGAGAAATATTTCTCTGTCTGGGCCACAGCCTTTCCTATACATACAAACGATGTGTTTATGGAGAATAAAAAGGAGCACACAGGACCATGAAGAAGTAGAAGAAGAAAAAGTGTGCAGGACAAACCAATCGCTTTCTCTTCCCCCATATGCATACATACATATGTATGTATACATAGAAATACAGGGAAATACTCTTTCCTTGTACAATACGATGCGATACGCACACCTCCCTTCTCTTTTGGTAACCGCACCTTTTCTTCCCTGTCTTTCGACTTTACTCTCGCCATACGTGGACCGTCCATACATTTAGATGTGGCCAAATCCAAAGTCAAAGTTAAATTCAAAGCCAAGCCAAACCATCGGAGGGTAATCAGCCAGCCCACTGTCCATCCATTACCTTTACCTTTCTTTCTCCCCTCTAACTATATACATATCTATAATCTATATGTATGTATGCATACTTCGATACGTCTCACACTCACTTTACACTCTCTCCTCTTCTGCGTGCGCTTAAACACGGTCATTTATTTTGGAACAGGGCCATTCCATCTTCAACCCCAGTTTCACCGTTAAGGACATTCAAAGTATGAAATAGTGAGACAGACTGGACTATCTTTTTTATTTATTTCAAAATGTACACAATATCCTTTGGATTTGGATATCTCTCATGATATATTATTGTGTCTTGACTTGTATCTTATTGTGTCCAGCGTTATTTTTTCCTGTAGCCTTTGGTCTCCACAAGTCCGGAAGTCAGGGGGCTCAATTCAAATATACACTCGAAAGTCCACCTGACATCGTATAGCTTGTAGGCAATAATTCACACTGAAAGGATCTTGATGGGAATAACCGAATAACGCATGAAATATATACATAGTATGTTTTATAGCTATTTAAAATTTAGATCCGGTGTCAAATCTGTCGAACTCCATCTCCATAACTTGTCATTTCTACCGCTTACCATATAAATACCTATATAAGGCTTAATCTTGGCTTTTGACTACAGCAGAAAATTTCTAACAAGACAGTATGAGGTTAGATGTTTGTAAAAACCTAACTAATTCAATCATTTTTCAAGTCCTTTGCGTTATTATGGTAATGAAATAAAAGCAATCCACAAAATACAGTTAGCTTGGCTCGCAGAAGAAAATTGTGCAAAATTTTAAAAATCATTTGTGAAATCAATTATTTTTAAATTTTACAACACGCATTTTTTAACTTTAGCCGATTTTCGTCTTACAAATGTACTAAGCACTGATTTGAAACTAAACTCAACCCCAAAATGTACGTGTGCCTGTACATTGAAATGGGGTTTCTTTTCTTCCAGGAGAAAGAACCTGTTCCAAAACTATAAAATTTCCCTGAAAAATATATGGAACGGAAAAAGGATTAATTGAACATTTAATGAGATTATGGAGGTTTAACATTTACTAACCTTACACGCACGCATTCTTAAAAGAAGAACCGGAAAGCAAGGGACTGAATCCTTGTTCAACGAAATGGTTTTAGCGTTCAATAGGGAGTAGTAGTTAAATATTTCAATTCGTATGCTAAAGCTCGGCAATATCCTTATAAAACTCTTTATTTCCATACCAAATGCACTATATACATACATTATACATAGAGGACGGATGTCTATAAGCCTGGAAACTGTTTACACATGTGAGTATATTATATGGATAAAAGCGTCCCCTCTCTTCTGTTTTCGGCCATGCGAGATAATTGTGTACATGAAAGGTATCTAATTGAAATTGTATAGATGGGCTGCGATTGGATTGGAAATTGAAATGGGACGTGTGTCTATGGAATAAAAGGAATTGAAGAGCCATACACAGAATGAGACCAAGACAAAGAGGCAGAGACCGTGGAAAGAAGAGAGGTTCAAGTTGAAACTGTGGAGCTGCACCAGATTTTGCCGTTTTCCCTGTTCCTTCTCCTACAGGAATAGATGAATATTGGAGATAGGATCAAAAAGCCGCTTTGGCTCTTTCTCTACGTCCTTTCCTTTCCCGTCCAACCTGCATACATACATACATACATACATACATATACATTCAACATTTTACAGATATGGCTTTCTATGCGAGCTTTCGAGGAACCTTGCAGTGCGTTTGCTCTGTAGGTAGACGAAGCGTGTTTACATAACAACCCTGAATTTTATCAAGGGTCAAAGTTGACAAAATTGCAAAATAACCAAAGTTTAGTCCATATGTAATGAATTCAGAACCAAAATTCATAAGTGAGGAGTACTTTGGAATATTTTAAAGGGAAACAAACCTCGATTTTAAATTTAAAATTAAAACAAGTCAGCTTTTCAAAAAAAAATTCAAGTAGAATTAATTCTGATACTTTTTTTCAAAAATGTGTCACGGAGCCATTGATGATTTTCGACGGAAAGCTCGAGAAAATTTTGCTTCGGCACAAAAAAAACCCTGCAAGGGCCCTGAAAATACCTCCGAGAAATCCATCTATAAAATAAATTGGGACTCGTCTTGAAGATGAAAATAAAAGGGGAAGGAGACGGAAAAGTCGAATACGAGGGAGAAAAGTCGGCCATTTGAAATTCCATTGATTCCTACATATCCACCAACCAATTGCTATTTACCGCTCTCTCCTCTTCAATCCTTTCCCGTTCCCTTTCTCTGCAGATGTATATGTATACTGTATACATATGTAAAGGGATAGTCAATGAGCCTCTGCCATTGCCCTCACTCTTGAATTTTTGTGAAAAAGCTTTATGGTCGATTTACAATGTGTATGCTCAACTTTTCCCTTCCTTCTTGTCTTCTTATTCTTCTTCTTCATCTTCACGTGGAGGGTTTTTAGACCATTTCTTCAACTGGTAGATACTTGTATGTATGTATGTATGTATGTATGTATGTATGTGTGTATGCGTGATGATACTCAATTCTCACAGTCCCATCTCATCTCGCTTATCTTCTCGATTGTCTTAGGTCTGATCATGATCGTCAATATGCGTAAATTCGTATCATCGACGACTTGAATCGAAAGCCAAGCCAATATATACATATAGAGGAATGATGAGAATTCGAATTCTTTGCTTGTTCTTCCGATTAATATAATGTCACATTACAATACTTTTCACCATTCCATCTTCCATTCGAATTTCCATTCATTCCTGTATGTACATATAAATACTGCCACTCGGATTCCTATTTCTATTTCTATTCCCATACGTAATTCAACTTCTTCAACTGCGAGGAAACTCATCTCAATTTCCATCTCTGAATTATCTCTGCAAAATGTTTACAATCGTTTATTTCCTCTCGCTATTATTTCCCGGGTCTTTCCTTATTTTTTCTACCTATTAGACAATCATGATGACGATGACGATGTGGATGATGATGATGATGATGGGGAACCTTTTCCTTTCCCTTTTGCATTGTAACAATAAAAGAACAAAAAACACCTAAAATGTTGGAGTTGTCTTGAATCTAGAATCTATAGAAAATGCATTTGTATCAACACGCGTGCATATGCTCACGAAATGGAAAATGGGGCATAAAACGAAAGCGAAAAATAAAACTAAAACAAGGAGAAAAGGCCAACGTATCCAAATACATACATAGGAATGGCGAACAAAAACTCATGGAAAAGTCATGAGTGCCTATTTGGTGATCGAGTTCAACTAAAAAGGCAAACAGAGAAGCAAAAAGTAAAACTTGCACTTGCATTTAGGCATTATAATCTAAATACAATGTATGCATGTAGCAAATAAGCAATATTATGGAGGTTCGGCATTGAATAGGTGCAGATTTTAAAAGAGCTTGTTAGAAAATTAAACTATTGTATGTAGCCAAAGTATTTATTCTTCATCCTTTTCCCAGCTTCGCCAAATCAACACGTTATTGTTCGACTCCCTTGTTTGAGAGTACACATAAAATATTTAGCAACCAAACATTGTCACTTTAAATTTTCTGTTTCAACTCTTAGCCAGTGAAATGGTTAGGAAATATTACAGTAATTTAAGGAATTATTCAATTTTAAGTACAAAAACTTACTCGACTCCCTATCAAACCTTTCTAATAAATGGCAATGTAATTTAAGTTGTTGTGCAGACGCTAGACAACAAATATATAAATAGCATATAAATGTGCTCGCACAGTTTTGAGTTTTTTGCACATACATACATACATATTGTGTTTACATATACACACATTGAGAGAGGAAGGAGGGATGGAGAACGAACGTGAACTTTTGGAAGCTGAAACGCTGAGACTCACAATCGTTTTATATGTATGGAGATAGAGTTAATAGTGAAATACCGTGCTTGTTCACAAATGCACATGATTTGGTTTTTGCATTTAGATTGGCTCGGATTAGAATGCAGAGGCACAGAAATCGCCTATTTGCAATAGCTGTAAAAATTCCTCGCTCACCTCTTTTTTGCAGGCCCTCAATTTTATCACTACGCTACTTTTACCCTTTCGGGCCTCAAGAGTTTAGAGTCTTACACATATACATACATTTATTATACCGTGTATATAAACTATGAACTATTATTCTCATACACTTTTTTGCATTTGCTATTATGCTACTTACTTAGGTACTAGTTTTTAGCCTTTGAAAAGCACAACAAACACACCTTTTGCTTTTTATACAAAAATGTGGACTAAAACAAAGGCTGGACAAACAACAGCAAAAATGGTTGGCAACTAAAACAGGAGTGTGAAGCACCTTTTATTAGGTAAGTTTAAACCTTGTGTTATTATAAACAGATATGTGCGTGCATTAGTATAAGGAAAGAAAGAAGAGCAAAATGCTAAAACATGTGTGTATGTATGTAAAATGTACAACGAGCCAAACAAATTCATACATACATATGTGCATTTTATTTATATGGGCATACGCAGATTATTTCTTCACTTGCATTTCGCATTTCCCCATCTTCACTTTTATTTTATGAGCTCCTTTTCATTCTCATCCTCATTCCCATCCTTTGAGACTGTCTTTTATTTTTACAGTTTGGTTGGATTCTCCAAAAGTAATATTGCAGAACTTTTAGCGGGAACTCTGTAGTCTTAAGAGATGCATGCATGTATTGATAGCATCGCTAAACTGTCCATACACATGCCCCCAAAAAATGCAGTATACACACAGAAGCTGAATCAGAATAATATTAAAAGGGCCAATTGAATAGGTGAATTGATTGCTCATCGTAGACAAGGCCTTGTCTTTATTTGTTTTGCCTTTTTTGACGAGAGAGCTAGTTGTGGTGTCCACTACAAAAGTTAAAACAGAATCAAGACTCGCCGTTAACGACTTCTCCTTCACAAAAAGTCTCTCTCATGTGACTCGTAAGATTTTAGATTTTTTAGACATGCCTCATGATTCATGATATCAACAACGTCGCATTGAAATCATACCAAATATTGTATTTACAATATCAACAAAAAATATTGACGGTCTGATGAAAATTCAATAGATCCGCATTAAAATATCATGAGAAGCTGATGAAATTTGATGAGATTTTCGATCGAATGCATGTTGAAATTCATCAATATATAATCGGCCAATATATTTTCATAAGGGAATCGTCCCTTAAAAAAATATTTGGTCTTTTTTGATCAAAAGTTGATGAGATCTGCATCTGGTTCGAAATTCACATCATCGTTAAACAAATTTGATAAGATTTTGGTGTGCACGCAACATCATCTCATCACTATCCCATCAAAATACTACCAAATATTTACCATGTCAACATAAAATATTGACCGATAATGATCTCATGAGATTTTGATGGTTGTACATCAAAATTTTATGAAAAGTTTTATCAAAGTTGATGAGATTTTCGGCCAAGTGCGTGTCAAAATTTCATCAAATCTTGAGACCAGATTTTTTTTCTAAGGGGTCGTTTTTTGCATATGCAAAAAAATATGCCTAGTGAAGTGAAAAAATTAATAACTAATTCGATGGTGGTGAATTCGAAAATGATGGTTATTTTCCCGAATGCTCAGAGATATTCAAGAAATATGCACTCGAAAACTATCCGTGGCTGAAACTGTTAATTGATTATTTTACGGACAATTATGTGGGAAAGGAAACTCCTACGAGAAGTATAAAATACAGATCCCACCTACAACCTCACCACAATCTCAGAAATGCTCAAAATAAATAGTCTTCGTCTACTCCTAATTTGTATTTACGATTGCTTATCTTATTTTATCTTACAATCAATTATCATTTCTTTGACCTATTTCACTATTTTGACTTTTTTACGAACTTTTTACATTAGTTCAGCTGCTATTGTGCTGCTACTTATTTATACTTATTGGGTTTAAACTAATTTTTTATTGACTAATAAAACAATAATAATAAATGAAAATTTTACCGGCCGACCATTTTCCCTTTTTTGCCGGCCAAAATCACTGCCGACCAATTTCACTGCCGACCAAAAGAACTGCCGGCCAATTTCCTGCCGACCAATTTCCCGCCGGCCAAAGGGCAGCCGACCAATTTCCCGGACACGAGAATCAACCCTAGTGTACACGTTTGCAATACATTTTTGTTATTTATCTATGAGTGAACCGTAGCAGGAGCTGGTAAATCTAATTAATGCAATTACTTTGTAAATTAAATTTATTGTATATATTTGTATACATGACTGAATTTTTGTTTTACAATAAAAAATACATCATTTGTCGAAATACAGATGAAAATGCGAATTTCCTACAAACCCCATATGTTTAAATCCCACCAGATCCCATGGGCTGGTGGTACGACATGTCCGACTAGAAGTTCTTCTAATATCCTGTCATAATCCCATGGCCGTTCCATCTCATTGATATCGAATGTCATCGGAATATCATTTCTATTCTGCCATGTCTACAAAAAATATCAACATGTGTGTCATGAATGTCATGATGGAATTTCCATGATATTTGATAGGAGACCCATGAAAAAGTGCTGAGATTCCGATTGGATTCGACGTCGTTTTCGTCACATTTCATGCTGACATTTTTTAAGGAACGATTCCATCTTAAATTTTTGCTGCTTTAAATCATATGTAGACTAAAGAATCAAAAGTTTCTTTTGGATATATAGTTTCCATAGAAAAAGTTATATACGAAAGAAACTTTTGATTCTTTATGCTTCATATTCTCATTCGGTCATTTTCTTAACAACCTTTGTCCTGATTATTTCTTTCCTTGAGCTAAACTCGAAACTCTTGTCATTTAATACGGTAGACTGATAGTGCAAATAGCAAATATTACTTTTCGGCTCTTCATCTGATGGCGTGGGACCAAACAATTATATTTTCTAAAATGCACCAATTCTCAATTTTTTGTTAATCAAGGAGACTTCATTCGCAGTTATACAGATATGCTATACATAACTTTGAACTAAATATTGAAGAAATAATTTCACGGTCGAAAGTTAATAAAATCAAATTGTTCGTATAACTCCAGCGAGTTTATTTTCCATCTTACGTCATCGATATTTTAAATAACTATTTAGTTACATGTTAGAGCATTTGTCGACTTCTCTTGTATAAAGCATTTTTGGCGAAAGTAAAAACATAAAAACTAGTCAGAAAAGAACAAAGGTTCCAATTTAAATTTACATTGTACATATGCATTATTTTCTTACACAATTGTGTAAAAAGTAAAAGAAATAGGACCATGGAATGGAAAAAGTATTGTTGAAAGCAAACTTTTGTATGCAGTTTTAGTATTGGGTGCTTTCGTTCAAAATCTAAAACCAAAGATTTGGCTTTTCACTGTCCCCGCACGAGAAAAAGTGAGGACAGTCACGGTTTTGCCCATTCTCAATACATAATATGTACATTGTACATACAAGTATGGTACAGTACAAAACAAGTTTGAATGGTATTTTGGTAAGTTTTTGGTTAAGCAGAGTCGGATGACGAGAGAAAAGTAGAGAGTGGAATACAAATACAAATAACTAGAGGAAAGGAGTAGAAAACTCACGAAAAAGAGTGATATGTGCCAAGAATATTAAGTGAGCAGACAAAAATGTTCTCGAAATTGCAAAAGCTTGGACTTTGACTCGATTTGCAATTTGAAATTTACAATTTTACACACTGTACATTGCCAATACAGTGTTCTTTCACATGCATATTAGGTACATAAAATACAATGCAATGGAGTAAACTCTAGAGAGAATAAAGAGTGTACTATACTATTGTACTCTCCATTTTCTCCTTAACAAAGAGATGAAACAATGGGACAAAAACGCCACAAAAAATGACAATTCCAGTTACACTTCGTTTTTTCTCTCTCATTCACTTTCTCTCTGCACTCTTTTACTTGGTTTTTGCTTCTCAAGTCCAATGGTGAAAAATAAATAAAATTCTTTTAGCCACTACTTCCCTACACCAATAATCCACTATTCCCGTGGATTCTTAATGTTGTCGTGTCTACTTTGGTTAGGCTCACAATTTTTCTACCAGGACAATACAATGCACTTTACTTATGTACAGGGTGTTCTAAAACACACGTAAAAGCTTGCGCTCAATTTTTGGTTTATCGTTGTTAAAGTTTCTCCCTTGTATCTCATTCGTACCCTTTCTAGCATCAAGAACCGAGAAGGGGTGAAAAACTATAGTTTTCGATGCCCTGTATTTCATGTAAGTATGATGAAATTGTCAATATTTCCCTCACATTTTGCGGACAATCTAATGTATAGAAGGATGGAGTGCGGTATTGGGGATTCCATATCGAAAAAAATGATGGCAACTTGTGTCCACTAAAGAAAAAGGCGAAAAAGGGGTAGGATTTTAGTTAAAATTCGAGAGGCACAAACCCACGACTTTTGAGGTGACTTGCTGTAAGACCAAGAGAGTGAATGAAATAAAATTTGCTTTTTAAAATTCCATTTCTTGTCCCAGTCTGGCGGAAACGAGGTAGAGTGCATGACAGTTTTTTACTTTTTAGATTTTTCATATATATTATTATATTGCATGATGTACGATGTACGATATATTGTCCATACACAGTCACAATATACAGCCATATAGACAGAGTTTATTTATGGCGTGTAATAATATTTTCCCTCATGTGCAACCTCAGCAACAGCTAAGTACATATAAATACATATCATCATCGCTCTCCTGTTCAACCTCTGGGTGGTCCATACATGTGATCTTTGGTTCGGTATGGTTTCCTTTGGTTTGGTTTAGCTTGGCTTGCCTTTCCATTTCATTTATATTATTCGTACGCATATTCGTGTATGTCTCTGACTGCTGCCGCTTTTCTGCTTCTTCTTGGTCCTCCTCATCTTCTCTCTATTTTCGCCGTCTCCTTTTTCTTGACAATACTGCTGAGTGTGTGAGTATGTGTGTATCTGTAATATTGCGTAAGTGTGTATGTGTGCCCGTGCGTGTGTGATGAAGAACCGTTCATCTTCCTCAGAGGTCTTTTCTTGGTTTCCATATGATTCATGTAGAAAATGTGAAAACCCAAGTGGTTTCCAACCTTCAAACTTATGCATTATGTTTATGTCTTATGTTCACGTATACGTATATTGTACAACCTCTGGAATCTTCGCCACTCGACCCTTTTAATATAGTTGGGTTAAAATTTAGAATACCTTTGGCACTCAAATGATTATAATATGGAAGGAAAACGAAGGAAGACGAAAACAAAAACGACAGCTTTTCTTCCCCCTTTTTTCATTTTAGTTTTCATTTTATGATACGGCGATACGATAGATTGTACGTACAGATCTACAGTATTTACATTTTTCCCATTCGGTCGTAAACGTTCAGTGGAAAATTTATGGTCGGATCACAATATTATACAATACAATGCAATACAATAGAGAACAGTTCCATAGAGTACAATGAAATATGCATATACAGTTTTTATTATGTAAACAGAGTAGGCAGGGAGAGAAGATGAGGATAAGGCAAATGAAAATATGCAACTATTTTTAAACACCCCTTGTTTTAATGGGCAGCTGGACATTTGAATACAATGGCTGGTTCTCAGGGCACTAATTAAAAATACAAATTGAATTTAACCAACTGAACCGTAATTTGTGGCGTTCTTTCTGTACAGTATTTTTTTTAAAACGTGCATAATACATACACATTATACATATCCTGGTTTAATTATATTTGTACAACACCAGATAAAAAAAAATTGCGCATTGACAGCGAAGGGAAAATTTTACAGGAATTACAAATATATCATTATATGCATAAACAAAAAAGTATGTTTAAAACAGGAAATATATTTTTAGCACAACCTGCAGGAACATAATACGTATAATAGAAAACCTTTGAAATATTAAAAAGCATTGCATGTACAATGTACAGGTCGTCAAAATCTCCAGAGAAAGACACAGAAAGCCAGAGTAAGTACGTCCTCAAATACAGATATTATGGATGACTTTCATATAATATTGACTGAATGAACATGATGTACACTTTATAAAGCAGTTGAATACTTACATACACTTGAATTTGAATTTGGACCATGACTGTGATGGAAAATGGGAAAATAACGATTTCATGAAGGGCATAAGGTAGCAAGCAGCCTGCTGGAATAGAAAAAAATATTACTATAATCTATATTTTTTATTTTCAAAAACTTTTATACCTACAGATACACGCACAGTATATTACATGTGTGTGTAGTGTGCCTATGCAGTTACAATAGAGGAAAATAAGAGATAAAAAGAATGAGGAAAGTGGAAGGACGGAACAGGAGACAGTCCATGGAGGAAGAACGAGGATAGAAAAATAGGGAAAAGTGGGAAGACGGCAGAGGAACATCTCTGTTGCCGTGCATGCAGCTCAATAGGACAGAGATTTATAGCTTAGGAGCTTCACACTTTATCATAGATTTCATATATTGAGGTCTTACACAGTAATCTCATTCCATTTCACTCCTTTCTTCCCATGCAAATCCTGATGCTCCGCACTCAGTCACTCACGCACTCACTCACTCACTCACTCATTCACTTTTGCTCTTTGGCTATGTTTTGCTGTGGGCAATCCCAAATGCAACGCTATGCTACGCCATGCAGACCTTTTTCGAACTATCCAATATAAATACACAGACGAGTGATAGTTCCTTATTCAGTTTTGCCTTTTCAGTGTGTACTCCTTCACTGACTTGTAAGTCAG
>JAQIVE010002271.1:0-20558 GCA_034698285.1 Sminthurinus bimaculatus | reverse complement strand
ATAGGCTAGAATCTTCATTCTATTTTTGCCTGAAGAAGGGTACGGATTGTACTCGAAAGCTTGCACAAATAAAATCACATTGTTAACGTAAACCAATAAAATGATAAATATAGTTAAGTAGGTTCTTGATGAGAGTATTTTGGATTTTGGAAGCTGCCTTCCTATTCACAATTTATAATGATTGCATTTTAAACATTATAATTTCATCTCTCATTGCTTGAAAGTGTAGCAATTAAAAGCTAATCAATCGTCTTTTGTTGTACATGAGTACTGACACTTCAATATTTTTGGTCTTGTAGGTAACGACTCAAAAGCAAGCCAAACGTCGGAAGATGGACATCATTGCTTTGAAAATGGAGAGTGTAAGTAATGCTATATAAGTAATATTATTACACTTCATATCATGGTACAACGATCAACGATAGATAATGAAAAATGATGAATATTTACATTATATTAATGGAAACTTGTTCTGTGTATAGATTGTTGAAATAATCCTTGGTTTTCTGGATGTCAACTCGCTCAAAGTAGCTCGACGAGTGAACAAATTGTGGCGTCGTGAAGGAGCCAAGATTCTTATTGCCAAATGTTATCTTAGCATCCCATCACCTCTCAAGGGCCCCGAATCGGCAAGAAAGTTTAACAAGATTGACAAGTTTAAAGCTTTTCTCTCCATGGCGTACAAGTCCGCTGGCAAGCCGATAATTCCAAACATCACTATTCAAACTGCTGCTCAGGTTAAACGGTGGAAATCTATCGGAGTCCTTGGACCCCATGTTACTTGCCTCAAGCTAATGAAATTTATTGATGAAGAAGTCGAGTTGCTCAGCCACCTTCTTCACATCCTGCCTAACCTCAAGTACTTGAACTTTGCAGAAGAAATATTTAGTCCTAGTAAAATCGTCAAAATTCTTGCCTCCGAGATGTCTAAGCCAGAGAAGAATAGAGACGGGAACCACATTTTGGTCATTTCATCTTTGATGGTTTCACCTTACGTTTCAGCCTATCCTTCTTTGAATATAGAGGAACTGGAGAATGTGGAGACGCTCTCCGATTGCAGAAACTTAATGTTCGAGGAATTAGAGTTTTCCATGCGCCATTTGTATGGCTGTTCTGTTCCTGAAGAAAAGGCGGCTGGAGTCCCCAACTTGATCAAAAAATTTCTATCAAGAAGTCAAAAGACGCTCAAGAAGTTGACAATGGTGGGTGCCGAACGTTATCTTTATCTCCTGGAGTTTCCCTGTATGACTGCTCTCACTCACATGGGCCTTGTATTTCACAGATCAAGGTCTTATGATGCTACTAGTCGTGACGACTTCCCTCCCTCCTTCCAATTCTCCAAGAACGTCCCTAATCTAGAAAGTTTTGCTGTCCTACAATGTAGGTATCTGGGAAGTAATGTAGGCGATCTACCAGCGGGAGATTTATTTTCTCCAAATGTGCTACTTGAAAAAACAGGGGTAGCCCCCTTCGTCAAGTTGTTAGAATACACCGAGTTTTACTCCAATTTTACTATTGACGCTCTTCTGCAAATTTTCCCCAATGTCCAAGAGTTCCGGACAAACGGGACTAAGAACCATCATAGAATGTTGCAGTCCCTTTTTAAGTATGGAAAAAAACTAAAGAAGCTGGAAATTTCTATTTATTTGGAGGAACCTGTTGTGAATCTGGATGAACTGGAATCCTCTATCACTGGATTTGATCCCAAGACTGTAGAAAGGATGAAGAAACTTCCAAAATTGAACAATTATTCGGTGGAGAAGTTGGACAAGTTAAGAATTAACCCATCGATTTTGGATCTAAAAGGTGAATTTTCTTTAGTTTGTATTTTTATCATTCTCTTTTAGCCATACGGAAAAAACAATATTGAAGTATTTTTGAACTAACAATAAGTCTTGTTTTACATGCACTTTTCAGAACTGGAAGCTCTAACGATTTGTTTCCCTCGGGGAACTTATCTCGCTCGAGACTTTCTGCCGAAAAGAATGCTGACCATCTGTGGAGAGTACGCCTGGAAGCTGTTGCCAAGAGACACGCAGATTATTTTAGAAGCTAGTACTTATTGTTGCTCCCCAGATTGTAAGTTAAGGCATAGATATAGATAATAATTATTTCCCATGAAAGTATTTAGTTTCCTGCAAATTTTAGTTGCCCTGTATTATATCCTATATCCGTAATGTGAGTACACATTATCAAGAAGTTAAAGGATGATATAAAAGCAAAATTTTTATTTATTTATAGGTATCGCTGCAGCCTTTGACGAAGTTACTAAGCTTCCCAACGTCACCATTAAGTTGAGGGAGCATTGAGCAGCATTTTTCCTTTTGAAGCAAAGCAACTGAATGGATAAATGTCAGTATTTATTTTTTTCCTTTTCTTACTACTGTATGTCATTTTCCAGGTTTCAACTCTGCTAATAATGAGGCTATAATATCAACTTTTTTTACTGTGGCTTTAAATCAATTTGATTTAGGTAATTATAGTATTTTGTACTTTCTAAGTCTTAATACCAAGTATGTAATATGTAATGCTAATGAAACTATACGAAAGCTTTTTAACTAACCAATTTGCCTGGTGTAATACATTTTTTCGGAGGTCAAAGCTACAAGATACAAGATATTTGTATTTGTATCATTTTTCATCACAAGAATTAAGCTTTTGGGCTACAAAATAGTTCTTTTTCGAAGTTTCGAACTTTGTTCGAACGCTTATCACTCAAGTAATTTCACATTAGTTGTACGCTAGAAACTTATTTTAAATCAACTCTATTTAAATATACTTACATAATATTTATGGTAATATTAGGTAGTCTTATGATATTATGATAACGAAAATACGAATTATAGGCAATATTATATTATGCACATGCAAAATGCAAGATAACTTTATTTACATTTACTTTGAATCGTGTAATATATAATATGTATGTACACTTGTTTTATCCGTTGATAAAAAGACTACAAAAAATTAAATTATTACTTAAAACTTAAAACTAGACACTAGAAATACTTCTGCGTGTATTATAATGAATAAAAAAAATCATAAATGCAAAGTTTTGTCGTAAAAAAGTAAAAAACAATCCTTTATATTAAATACTTTACCTATACTTACAACACTACTAAACTTGGTTCAAGCTTGTACAAAATAGTGCAACAATTTTTCCCTAATTAATATGGAGTATTTTCAAAATCTTAAACATAGTTCTAAAAAAATAGCCTATACAATTGTAACTTACTAAAAGCCTACCTTAACTTATCTTAACATACTTCAGTAAGTTTGGTTTTTGACTGTCTCACGGTGAGCTTTCGTTCGTAGAAGGGTTGAGCCGGTGAAGGGATTGCAGAAGTCGGTCCATGAGCAGTGATGATCGGAGACCTGGATCATTCACATTCTCCAAGGTTAGGGTTATTCGTTGACCTTCAGACGGAGCCGGTGTGTTGTGTGTTTTGCTCGGGTTCCGACTAATTGCAATTGCAAGATCCTTCCATCTAAATTGACCCACGGTTGCCTTCGTTTGTGTTTCCATAGAATTCTCATGTCGGATATCCTAGAATTTTGTTCAAATTATTAGTATTTATTTATATGCAATATTTAATACATTAAAAAATAGATTTAGTTGTTTTTTTTCGGTGTTTACCTCGACATTGTTGTGCGGATGTTTTTCATGGCCGACGCCGATCGTTTTGAAGACAATGAAAGGCAGGGTGACGAACAAAAGGATGATGACGACCATCAAAACGGAGTGGAGAACCTTCATGGTATTTTCTTGGCTAGTTAGAACCGTAAAAAACTTGACGCTAGTAAAATAAATAAATAGTAATTATGTGTAGTAGACAATAGGACTCAAGCACTAGTGCAAGGATTAGATATTATTGGGCTCTTTATTGTCCTGTGAACTCAAGACCAATGTTGACACTGGACAGTTGGATGAGTTGAAACTACTTGAGGATAGGTCGAGTGGAGAGCTTTTATACCTACATTTTGCCAAAATGATCATGTCTAATGTCTAATGTCTGATCGTTGGGCACAGTTGACCTTGGACAGTCCATGTGAGATTAGAATGTTTATCCTGATAAAGGTCGAAAAGCCATGTGCTATACGCCATGTGTACTGTGTACCTGTCTATTTTTTCACCTGGTCATTTTGCAGCACTGAAAACTGAAAAATTAAAGATGGATGATGGAACGCTGATTAATTTTATGTCAACGCTTTGCAAAGTTGGATTGAAAAAATACTTTTTTTTATACATTTCAAAGAAAGATGATTTTTAAAAAATTCCCTGTTTTCAAAGAAAACATAACTGACGTAATATAATTATCATAATTATGCGATGTGGAATTCCGTACAATGTATGTTGCTGGATCATGATCACATCAAGTGTTCCGCATTACTTAATCTCAAACTATATAATTAAAAGCAAAATTCTGCTATATTTGACTCTTGGCTATCAGGAATTTGTATGCATGTACTATAATATGTAGATAGTAGATAGAGATGGAGATATTACATTAGTTAGATGAAGTACCTGGAATATTGTTGTTGTTGCATGTGCAAGAGCCCGCATCATCATCCAAACTTATAAAATTAAAACTAACCTCTGGTGATTCACAGCACCCAACAGAACTTATCATAATGCCAAAGAGTTTGGTTTTTAAAGCCAAAGTTGCGTTTGTAAAGACGGTGGCTGTCAATTTGCTCAATATCTTTTTGGCTGTCTCCGTCCGTTTTAAAGATTCGGAGATGATATCGATATGCTCTAAGGAACCATCAAATGTGCCCAAATAAGCCAGCAGGAATTTGGATAATGGGTCATCTTTTAGTAGACGACGGATATGAGCTCCCAATTTATTGAACACCTATTGAAATTTGGAGTAATAATTATTTATTAAATTAATTGGAAATCATCAATGTTTTTAAAAACAGGAAAAGAACAGAATACGTCACAAAAATTCACTTACAGCTAAACTTCCGTTGCTACACAATTCGAGGATTCCAAACCGAATCGGCTCAACTTTCTCCTCATTCGTGGCAATCGCGACAAAACGATCTTGAATATTTAAGCTTGTCTTGTCGACCAACATTTTGGCAATAGCGACATTTAATTGCCTAAACACAAAATATAAGGATGATAATTAATTTGTTTCTATTATGCAATAATTATTTTGCTAATTTTGTTCATAGTATAAAATTTTTTAAAAATAAAGTCCATACTTTTTATCAGCCCGAATTTCCTTCTTGAATCTCAACACATATTTAATCAGATTCCTCCATACAGGCTCCAAATACTTCCACTCCAGCAGGATTTTGAGACATTTTAATCCCCAGTGACGAATCAAGTCCGATTCGTGTTGGACACATTGAGTGATGAGAACTTCAACGAGTCCAGAGGCCTCCTTGACATACAGATTGACATTGACGGGATTTGGATCCTGTGATTTTGTTGCGGCAGCTGCTGACTTTCTTCGATCTTTTACTTCATTAACTTGAGTTACTTCTACGTCCATGGGTTCTACTTTTGGAGTTGCTTCATTACTTGGAATTTTGGCTCTGATTGACGCCCGAGTGCATCTTGCCGGGGAGGACTGCAGAGTTTCATTGATTAAGACGGATTTTCTTGTGTTAATTGTTCTTTTTGGAGAACCCTTTGGAGTCTCATCGATTGTCTCCAACTTGGACAATTCCTTGTTGTCCACCCCATCGTTGGCCGCGGTATGGGCCAACTTGTTAAATATGTAGGAGAGGAACTGCAAGGTCCGGATTTGTAAATACTCGGATTTGTGATTGTTGGATTGTTCATTTTCATCCTCACTGCTTTTATTGTTGGCCAGAATCATGTTCATCCAGAACTGGAGGAGCTCTCCACTTTTTTCAAAGTATTTCTGTAAATTATGAAAAAATGCATAAAGTATAAATAATTTCAATTTGATATGCTAAAATATAAAAAATAAAAATATTATGAAAAAAAGCTACAAATTTTTTTTCTTCGTACCTCAAATGATTTTTGGAAGAAATACATGCAAGCATCACGATTCCTTTCCTTTTCACACAAAAGCAAGACATAGTTGAAGATTCTTCTCATAAATTCCGAGTCACTCTTCAAATCCGTGTTCATTAAAGGAGTGAGGAACATGTCCAGGGAAATCCGCTTCTTTTTCTCGGCCAGCTTTACTTGGCCAAAAATATTATCCGAGGTGATTGGATAATCTGAATTTGAATCCAACTCCACCTTTTTTAAAAAGATAAAAAATATTGATGATTTTATTTATTATTTATTTTAATATCATTAGTCATTAGCATTTGATAATTTCAAAGCAATCATAACTCAAAACATTTCCTACCGTTTCAAATGCTTCAAAAACTCGTTTGGCTTCCTCACTGCCCGTGACGGTCATCAAACCGAGCAGGGCCAAAAACTTGTTGGACTTGTCCTTTTCATACTCTTGTAGCCAATGAGTCGAGTTGAGCTCAAATTGTTGGGATTGAATCAATTCAAAGGAAAATTTGCAAACCTCTTCAGGAGTCAGTGTCGGAGACTTTAAAACTACAAGATGGAGTTTTAAAAAAAACAATAATTAACTAAACATTGGCATTGCTGTACTTTGTACTGTATAATAAAAGGTAAAGATAATTAAAATTTACAAAAATACTAAATTTAACTACCTTTTTTGTATTTAGACAGTAACAAATGCTTAGATGCAAAGGGGGAGCTTAATATTATTTTTGCATGAGGAATTCCAGACTCCTTAATGGGAAAGAGGAATGGGATGAATTGTACGAGGATCTAAAAATTAAAAAAAATAAATTCGTACATTTAATTTAAATTTACATTAAAAATTAAAATGCATAATAAAGAAGTTGTAGAGTAATTATTCATATTTTACCTTGGGCTTCAACTCATTTTCCGTTGCTTCCAATTTACTAGCAATAAGACAAAGTTTTTTCAGGGCTAATTTAGTACACTTATTATTCAACCTTTTCTTGGCGATTATACTCAGTCCCTGCACCAGCTTTTCATGGCTAAAGATGTACTTGAGTACTTTGGGTTTTTGTTTTAGAATAGCTTCAACAACTTGAGGGCAGTCATCATCAAACCGTTGAATAATTTCCCTGGCCCACTGATTCGTGTCCTTGACCACCTGTTTTGGCTTTTGAGAGTTTTTCTTTTTGGTGGCGACAACAGTAGGAGTTTTGTTCTTATTCTGCTTTTCTTTTTGCTTCTTTTTCCATTTTTTGCTATTCTTCCCCTTCTTTCCAATTATCTCCGCTGTTGTTTCTACTTTTTCTTCTACTATAGTTACTTCCATATCTTCTACCTTTTCCTTATCTTTGTCTTTTTCTCCAGAATCCGACTTCGTTGCTTGTTGTTGTTTTTCCAGCTTCTTGTTAAATTTCTTTCCTTCGTTCATCCGATATTTCACTCGGGTAAAAATTGTGTTGACAGCATCCCGTCTCAAATTTTTATCGGCATGTTGCGCTAAAACGGCGGAATGTTGTTTGTGCAAGGACTCAACTAGATCCGTCGTAAGTTGTTCATCTTCTTTGCTAATGAGACCAAATTCTACAGGATATTGTCGTTCCATTTGAGTAATGAATTTCTTGGACAAGTGCCGCTCGCCCTTATCAGCGTGATTTTTGTAGGCATAGTACAAGTCTCTGTATAATTATATGAACAAAAAATATATTATCACTACTAAAATTTAAAATTATGCTATTAGAAAAAATAAACTGGTAATTAAGCGCGTACCTAAGTAATTGAGCTCGCTGCCCAGCCGTCATCTGGATAAGACTTAACCACCGCCACACTTTATTAGTCTTCATATTTTTATCCTGGACCTGATTCAAGAGCAGAACTGCAGCACAAGCGGACAAGTCCATTTCATGGGACAAAGCAGCAACGGACTGTAAAGTTCGGTCCACAAGCTCCTTACCGGTAACCCCGAGTCGATCCGTTACAGAGGCTATGAGATTTAGTAGGAGAACTCCTTGTCTTCTTAAATTAATAGGATTAGTCTGTAAAACATTAAAAGAACATTAAAAACTTGCATACAAAAAAGAAAATAATACAATAAAATAAATGTTTGGTGAATGTTAACATTTAATATTGATATTCAGCATTTACCTGGAGCATCAAAGAGGTGACAGCTCCAACGGGTAGTTTGGTTGAGCAAAGGTTCCGACTCTCTTTAATGATAATCACCAGCATTGCAACAACCACGTAGATTGCAGAGTGTAAATCCTCATCCGACTGAAGAGTTGGACTCCCCTTTTGAATAAAGGTGAGCAAGTCTTGAACGCCTTTCCAGGTACTGGAGACGACCGTCTTGCCATTAAATAAAAGTCGTTCGTTGCTCTTGTCTTGATTCACGTTGTTCAGGATGCCGAGTAGAGATGAAGTGAAGAAGGCATAGTAGACTCCCAAGTTCTGCGGGTGCTTTTGATGAACCTTTTATATTTTACATAATACATCATAATCACAATAATATAAAAAACGGTACTTAAATTAAGCATACAACATATTATACAAAAAAGGTTGTAGTGTACTTTTGCAACTACTGTAAATTTGTTTTGCTAAATAATAATTAATAATCATACCGAAATAAATTTGTAGAGAGTCTCAAAAATCCAGGAGACAAATCTAGCATTAGTGTTGGCGTGTAATGTAGTTTTTGTGACGGGTAAACCCGTCTGAACCGAAGGTCCGAGCCATGACCAATGCGGGTATTTTTCTTTGAATTTGTTTATTTCTAGTACCTAAAGTAAGAAGCAAGTAACGGGAATTGCTAATAGTATTTTTGTCATTTATGTTGATTTTGACAACTAATATATATTAAAAGAGTAAGAATAGTCTTCTGCATACCTTTATGACGAGGGCAAAAGTTTTTGTATCGTAATACGGAAGAATACACCGCAAAACTGCTTCTATATTAAACTTTTCTATATGAAACCTGTCATAAACAAAAGAGACAAAATACATTCATTGTTTTACTTTAAAAGTTACAATTTTACAACATGTACAACAATGAATAATAAATAATATAGTTCAAAAAGGAATTTACATAAAATGCTAATACAATTACCTGTACACTAGCCACTCTAGACATTTTAATGAAGCCTTGATTGTCATGAAAGGGGAAAGAGAGATGAGGAATTCCTCGATAAGGTCATCCAGCAACTTGTTTGTATCATTGTCTTCGACGGCTCTCTCCAGATCCCTGGCAGCCTCGTCAAACAGTTTGGACTTGAAATATGGACTAAAAATAAGTGGGTTGATTCCATGAAGCTCCTTCAGACCCTCCAAACCTATTTTGTCATTCAAAAACCGAAATTAAATCATACAATAAATGATAAATGAATCCCGATTTCGCCTTCTCTGTTTATTCTCTTTTCTCTCCGGGTTTAACCATTATTCATAATTAATAATTGAGCATCAGAGTATTAAGAGAATACTTGCATTGAGGTTAAAGTTAACTGTATTGTTATCGTTCTCTTACCAATTTGATAAAAAGTATCTCTGCTATAGGTAGCTGCTTCAGATGGAGTAAAAATAATCGAAGCTCGTCTTCTTTCCGGTACGAGAATTGACGTTGACGGAGATTTTAAGGCCGCTAACTGTCTTTGCAAAGACGTTGCCATTTTCA
This sequence comes from Sminthurinus bimaculatus, assembly GCA_034698285.1. Lineage (NCBI taxonomy): Eukaryota > Metazoa > Arthropoda > Collembola > Symphypleona > Katiannidae > Sminthurinus > Sminthurinus bimaculatus. The sequence continues at coordinate 10,920 of JAQIVE010002271.1, read as the reverse complement.
AATGTGTATTAAGACTACCAAACTATATTCTAAATGATTCTATTCATCTAATTTAACTTTTGCTATTAATAAATACAATATTTAATTGAAGTTTACTCAAGTAAGTTTTCTTTAGCCTGCCTGAGAAAAAATGTGCCTGACAAACCACGAGGAATTTAAATATCCCGGTCTCAGGATTTAGTCCTTCTTTCTATAAATATTTTACGCAAAAAGTTGTGGCCGCATTGTTGTCCATTTTGTCATTCTCATTCATTTCCCCACAAGGGGAATCTTTTGGTTGCTCTTGATCTAAATGTTTTTACCTATGATTTTTTTAAATATTCAACGAATTGATGAGCTTTTATGACCTTAGCTTTTAGTTTATATATGCACAAAAATCAAATTGACATGTCAAAGTTGTACCTTCAACTTTCAAGCACAAAATGAAATGAAGATTGAAATTATGCCAAAATGAGAAAATGGGGTTAATAATTGCAATTTAATTTACTTAATGAAGTAAATAAGAAAATTATTTCCTTATAATCCTCGTGTAATTATTTATTTTATTATCTCATGACCATTCACCATTTTTGCTATCAATAAAGAGGTTCTGCAAAATCGAATCTTACATTTGAGATTTGAGATAAAGGACGTCAATGGAAAGAAGTAAGTAAAGAGTAAATACAGATTAAAGATTCATGACATTATTTACCTATTTATACTTTAAACATACCTACATACACACAGTTATTTACGACACTCTTTTCTAGAATCTCAAGACTCTAAAGTCAGAGTTGAAGTTTTGCAGAACCACTCTAATATTAAGTCTTATTATTATATTTATTTTGTCATCTGTCATCTATACTACTTTCAATCTAGCAGAATTTCATAGCATGCCTATTTTAATAGCTCTTAGTTATTTTTCCGTGCATGTATTCACATCTTACATTTTAACTGTTAATGGTAGAATTTAGATCAATTTAAATAATCTCATGTAGAAAGATAGACTAGTCTCAAACCCAAAACTCTATCACTTACAATTTTGAAAACGAGTGCAAAATGAAAATTAAGCAAGAACTACAGTAACTTCACAAAAGTATGACAAGAATTTTAAACAAGAATCTAAAACGAATAAGAATCCTGAGAGGACAAACGCAATTTTAACAATTTCACAATAATAATCAATTTTTAACGAACAATATAAATACGTACATACAGTAGGTATACAATCATATACATGCTAAACAATTAAAACCACCACGAAAATAAATATTTAAGTATTAAATAAATATTATATCGATAAAGTACTGTATTAGTGTTATCGATGATTATGTAAGTGATTATGTGTATACGGTAATGAAATTTTAAAGGCTGGCGAAGGAATTTAGCATTAAATGGCTTTCGTCCGTTGCTCCGAAATATGGGAGAGCAGTCTATTTCCTGCAAGGAATGTGACCACTCCGGGAATAATCATACATTTTAGAGCCTCAAACATGGTGAGCTTCAGCCAGAAGGTTGTGTACACACCGAACAGCCCTGTTGTTAAAAGTAAAATAAATAATACCATTCATTTTTAGATACAAAATAATTTATGGTAATGTATGACAAAATAAGTTGAATTTGATGAGTATTTTGCATTCAGAATCAGATAGATATTAGTTCACATCAATACTAATTGTCAGAAGAACGAAAGTATTTAAAATTGCATCATTTTCACTGGTTTTTTCATACTCATTTTATATCTTCCATTGAAGACTTGTTCCGTATTATTCATATTAATTTTCAAAAACTCACCAAAAAGACCCAAATGGAAACCGAGTGCGCTCAATGAAAGGGAGAATCCATTTATATTTACTCCAATCTTTACCCACTAGAAATTCAAACAAAAATATGAATATTATATCTTATATTATCATCCCATTGTCAATTACATACAGTGGCTGTCATACATTTCAAATTGGAATGTACTTTTAAATAATAATTTTAATTTTACCAAAACTAGGAGGATGAGAATTGGAGCCAAGGCAATGACTGTAAAAGCATCAGACACAACTCGAGGTGGTCGTGGTTCTGGAGTTCTGAAGAGATGCTACAATTTGCAAAAAATAAAACAAAATAAATTAATTTGTTGGTCAAAGCTCGAATCATAATTTTAATCGGCAAGTTATTAGCAAGTTATACATAAAAAGCTCCATAATAATGTCATTGTCACAAATTCACAAAAAATAGGTAGTCACTATAAATTGCTTTACTTAAAAAATTAAGTCATCTGTGATAATATTTTACTTTCCCAATGTAATGGAAGTTAATAAAGCTATGGGAAATAGCTTTCAACTAACGAACATTGGTTCACCTCCTTCATTATAAAAAATTAATTTGTACTACTCAATATTATATCATGCTTTTTTTTATTAAGTAAAAAGTAAATAGTATACCTTAATTTCTGGCTTGGGTCCATATGCAACACCATAAAGAGGATTGATAGTTTTGGCTTTACCAGCCAACACATTTAATGTGACTTCTCCCAAATTCCATTCAAGAGAATCCTCAATGAGGAAATCACCCAAATACAAGACAACTTCATAAACTCCAGACTGATAGTTGAGATCCTTAGCATTGGCACTCAAGTCCTGTATGAAAACAAAAGTATAAATGAAATAGTATTTTAATACTAGTCACTAGTCATTATCATCATAAAAGTTAAAATGTTTATAATTTATAATAATCAAATAATGCAATCTGTCTTATTATGCTTACCAATTCCAACTTGTAGTCGGTTTTTCCTGCCGTTTCTGGCTGAGCAATGAACGCAACTTCCTTTTGACTCTCTTTATTTCTAAGGAGGACAAACACTTGATGTAAACTGTCGCTGGCAGCAACTTTTACAACTAATTTCTGAGCTGGCTCCAACTCCAATTTAGTAGCCAACTTTTGACCCTTGTTCAAGTCAGACCATGAAGTGTGAGACTGTTGATCCAAATCTTGAACTCCGACACGAGCTGTTACAGCCCCCAATTTGCCAACTTGCTTGACTTCCACAGTATTAGCTTGTAAAATTAAAGCTTTTTCATTCTTTGTGGATTTTGGTACGAGGACAACGTTGAAAAATCCCTTCGGCAAGGGTTTCGTTTTAAGGTCGATGACGTACAGGGTTTTATCAGTCTTATCGGGGACAGCTTGAATGAATTCCAAAGCCGGGACTTTTTTGCCATCAGCGGAATAAGTAACAGACTCAAGTTGAATGGAAATGTCGAGAGGACGTCCAAGAAGATCCGAACCACGAATCGCCAAAACTTTGTTGGCATCTGTGAGTACATTTGAGCCGGCTAAACCAACGTAGACTGGGACAGCAAACTATAATAATATAAAAAAATAAGGCCAGATGTGTATTAAGTATTAAAAATTTAAAATATTATTTTCAAAAAACGTAGTATTTTTGAATTTTTAATTTTAACACAGGTATTTTGTAAAAATGACAAAGTTATTCTTTTTCTGTAGGTTTTCTCAAGTATTTTATCATTAAAGACAAAATGATAATTTTAAAAATAGAAAAAACCGTATCATACTATTTCCCAATTGTATAACCACGAGTAGCATAATTAATGCTAGAAGGGCAAAGTATTGGGAACATGATTAAAGTATACAAACTTGAAAAAGTGTGACTAAAAGATTAAATAATATATTATTACCTTATTTCTACTCAGAACATCCAAAGAGGAGGCAAAGAGATAAACTCCTCGTGGTGTTGTAACAGTTTTACGGGAGACCAAATAGTTTCCAAACTTGACAACTTGATCCTGAGACAATGGAAGAGGTTTATTTGATGCCTCAGAAAGTCGAACAATTCCATTGATAACAGCAGCTGAAAGGAAAATGTAAATTTACATTTAAATTCTGCATTACTCTACGATTAAAAATATATGAATTAAAATTCACCATTCATCACCACTTCATTAATTTAATTCAAACATAATATAATAGAGAATACTTTTTTAACAAATACTAAGAGCGTTGAGCTAATTATACAAAATTATCTAATTATCTTACCAGTCACAGAAAGGCCTCCTTCAAATTGTAAATATTGCTTATCAACTTCATCAGCTTGAGCAACAACATCTTCGATTCTTTCCCAAATTTCCAACTTTTGACCAGCCTTGAAGTTACTTGCTGAAGCCCAGAGAGCATAGCCCAAAGATTGTGGAGAGTCGTCAGCTTTAATTGCGGCTTTAAGAACCTCGGCTAATTTGACAGCATCCACAGCTACTCCAGTAGCTTTCAAAGCCTCTCCAGCATAAAAGATATCTTGGATTGAGCCTCCCTCCTTAACTAGTTTTTCTAATGCCTTTAAAAATTAAGATGATTGGGTATTATTGGTGTTACAGCTATATTTCAATTCATTTTTAAGAATGAGAAATAAGAAATAATATGCTGTAAAATTGTTTATGTACTGACTTGTTTAACAGCTGGTTTTAGCGCTGGAACTTTGCATGAGGGGAGTTTGGATGCTGCATTAGCTGTCGCAAAAACAGGTTCAACCTTTGACCCATCCAATGAATCTAAACTGGATAGCAGGAACTTGCATACATCCTATATTTACAATTTAAAGAATACAATGATAACAATGAGCCTTGGGAATTTAATTCATTCAGTTTTCTTAGGTGTATTATGTAGTATTATTATGCAGCCTCAGAACAAATTGTTAATTTTAGTTACTTATCCAATATCTTTGAGAAATCAAATATGTATTAAGGTAAATATAAATTTGTGTATTTCACACTCACAGCAGATTTTTGGACTTCGATTTTTAATGTTGCATAACTCAATACTGCATAGCTTGCCGACAAAGGGTCGCTCAATTCGAACCCCTTACTCAACACCGATTTGATGCGCTGGACATCTTGGGCATTGACAGCGTTGGCTGGAACAGCTTTTTTATTGTTCTCGTCACCGCTGGAAACAGTCCACAGTGTGAGGAGAAGGACAACAGACACGAAGTACTTCATCTTTACCTAAAAACATAAAACATGTAATCAACACATAAATTACTAAAATATTAAATTACATAATCGTCTACAATCTCCAATGCTTCTCTCTCCTCTCACTTATAACAAATCATAGTTTGAACTTTACAAATTATCTTGAGCCGGGTCAATCACAACTAAGTATTTTCAATTTTCAAACGAATAAAAAATAACGATTGAATCAATGCTAATACACTTGCAAGTTATGTAAATACAATTAAAACGTATGCACATACCTAATATGAAATAATATTATGAAGTAAGTATGAAAGCATGTTGTACATTGTACATACTTTGTACTACAACTACTACAAACGACAACCAAAATGTAAGTACTGCAATAATCTAAAATCTAAATATAAAGATGTTTTATCACTTATCACACTTACCATTTAAATAACACTTTTCTTAAAACTACTCAACTCAGTTTTCAAGCTTTATAACTTAATTTAAACGGACATTAGTTTGTCAAGACCGGTTGCGATTGTTGCTGGGCCGTCGAGTTTGTTCAGAGTTGAAAAAGATAAAACACACAGGAATCAGGAATGATGTGGACAGTAAAACCCGCGAAAGTTGCGGGTTTGAAATACGTGTACAAATGTACATAAATACTAAATACTTCAGTATTTAGTATTTATGTGCATAAAATTTTAAATGATGTCTATATTTAAAATTTGAAAACATTGTCATTGATGGTGTCTTCACCAAATGCTTGAATGCCTTCTATTTTTACATTTTACACAAATTTACATTACATTATTACGTGTGTGTTACACGAGCATAGGCACATTCTTTCCTTTTACTGTTCTTGTCTGGCATTTGGGACTATCTTTGTTATTCGTATACGTATAAGTACTTAGTAAGTAAGTGCTTACTAATTACTAATTATTACTAATAAACGTAAGCTGTGAGCATGTACTTTCTCCATGATAAAAGGTGGTGAAAGCATCAACTATGAAAGCACTCTAGAGCCAGAAATAAAATGTCTAGTTTTCGCCTTCCTTTCGACATTAAGTAATTTATTTACTTTCAGAAAAATAAATTCCATATTACATAATCCCAATTCCCAATTATCATTATTATTGATTATAACAATGATTAATTATTAGTATGCATAATATGACAATATTATGCATAATTGAAGTGATTATTATTCTCATCGTTCATACAATTACGAATTATGACAATGTTAAATATTGTGTAGTTGAAAGTATATAAGTAAAACAGGGACTCATCATTGTATGTACTGTATTCACCTAAAACAATTCATCTGCTGCTGAATTAAAGAAGCCTTTGAACTTTGAAAGCATCTTCGAAAAATGAAAATCCCTTATAACAAAACAGATATATTATGAAGAACTAAATGAAACAGAAAGCTGTAAAAGAAAACGAGAAAATGGAGGAATACGAACTGAGCTATCAGGAGAAAGTAAACTGAAAAAAGTGAAAAACCAACGAGAGAAGATTTCCATTACATAATAATTATTAATGTTAGTGAAACAACTTTTACGATTGGACATCAAATAATAAAAAATTTGCCATTTTATCATCATTAAATTATTCATCCGTATATTTTGAGAGAAGAATAAACTAGAATACTAGTTGAATATTTACGTGATATTTTATAATAATACTACTTTTTTGTTTGCTTTTGTACCTGCTAACATTTTCATTTTTCGTTTCCAGTGCTCTCATTCTACAACACTGTAAGGATTGTGTATATATATATTATATATATTGAAATAATGTTATACTCCACAGAGTTTAGTATTTTATATTATGTTGAAAACAAAAAAAATATTTACTACTAATAATATAATATTACATATATGGTATAATCTATTGATTGTTGATTGACTTTTCTTTACAGCTGAGAAAATATTAAATAGTTGCTATGTAGTACACGGGAGAGCTATACAATGTAATTATTATCAGATACATCATTCATGATTGATAACCATTATTTATATAGCTTGATTTTTAACTTTAACATTCAAAAGTACTTTCTTGCTTTTCTACCTCCTACATACAAATTATTTATTATTGTACTAAGTGTCAAACTACTTTGACAAGTATTCGGAATCATATTATGATAACCATGCTATGAAGAATGCAATTTTCTAATACAATAAAGGGGAACCCATGGTGATTTTACTTCGTTGTACTTGTAGTTTTACTTTTACTTGTAGATATTTTCTTTCAAAAATCTCCGTTGCTGTGGCATTTTCTATAATTTTGCTCACAACTAAAAGTAAAACTACTAAAGATGAATCTAGAGTTCACGTTCACGTAAATTTTTTGAATGAGTCGCCATGGTAGTTACGTTGCGTTACGTGATGGCTAATGTTATAAACCCATTCCAAATTACGTGAACGTGAACACTATAAATTCACCTTAAATGTAGATCTAAAATCACAAAGGGTTACCTACTAATATTTGTTTTTTTTAAATATCTTCTATATACTTACATAAATAATATTCTTACATATTATATTTTTATAGAAGTCGATTTCATTTTGTATTTTGTTTTTTACGCTTATAATATTGTATCAACTTTCGTTTTTTTTCGTATAAATAAAGTTAAAAGTTCGTCTATGTATTTTAATTTATCTAGTTCAATTAAATTAAGGTACATACATGCACATAATAATATATAAATAAATACCATTTCTTTGACATTGGACTAGTCCGTATCAATTATTTGACAGTGAGTTGTATATTGGAAGCTTTGTAAGTGTCCAGCTTGCACATAATAATATTATATAATAATTTTATACTACGTAATAAAAGGATAATAGATAATGATATAACATGGGCGTATGAATAGTAAAGATACAAATTAAAAACTCTAACCACTTTCCCCAATCCCCTTTCTCTTTTGTTTCTTTGTTTCTCTCTCTTGCTCTTCATTCAGAACATCAAAAAATACAGAGGTAATTTTCCCTGTTTCAATACTGTTTGCTTTTTCAGTATTTTTGTGTGTATATATGTATGGATATACATGTATTTGGATGTTGTTGGTGTGTAAGTTGAAAGTATTCATTTCGTATTCATTTCGTATTCATATTTTTAAAAAAAATACCACCATAATGCACTGATTCACCTTTAAAAACTCGTAAATTTCTTACCATTTTCTGTACTACAACATAAAAAAACAGTATAAGTTTTCATTGCTCAAATCAAAATAATAATAAGAAGAATAATAATAAACAAGTAATAATATATTATGTATTACTATGAATATATTAAGGAGAGAGAGGATAGAGCAAACGAGAGAGGAGAGAGAGGACAAAATCCTATACTACATATTATGTAATTACAATTTACCTAAATAGTTGTTCTTTTTTCTAATTTGAACTTGTTTTAAAAAAATAAATATCTGAATGTGAATATTATATTATACTGAATAAATGAATATGTAATATTATGACGTGAATCAATTTTGATTTCAGGTTTTCTTTGCTAAAAGGATAAAATGTGAAAATAACAATGTACACCTCGACATAATATTCATATTTTACAGATACTTTTACATATTCATTTCTCCATCTTCTATGCAGTTTATTTACAGGTAAGATGGTGGGAACCTAATATTAAAATAATAATAATAAAAAAACAGGGGACAAAAGAGAAAAAATTCATTGGTCACTCTGCATTTTGCTTTGTTTTTCGTTGAATCAATTCCATACTCTCTTCATATATATTATAATCATATTAAATACGACTCATGAACAGTTACACGCAGATCTGAATACGAATAACATATACAATATAAATATAAAGAATGGAAGAGTCTTTTTCCCATTCCTCCTTCTCTTTCTTTCTTCTTGTGTTCCTGCTTCCTGGTCACACTGGTAAGTCTTCAAACGAGTTTTCAGCAGTGAGCATTTCCATTGCGAAAAACTCCGATTCGTTTATTAAAGTCTCTAACTGCAGCGGAAAATAATCAAAACCCCGAAACATTAAAATTAATCCGTATGTTATGTATTGTAAATTCTAAACTAGAAGTGAGCTGGAGAGCCAGCAAATCCATCCCCTTTGTGTGAATTTTAGAATTACAGAGAAGCCAATTAATACACTATAATAAGTGTACAGGGTACAGGGTAGTTCATAATAAGTGAGACATGTATATAAAACTTACATATTTCTTATCGAATCCATGCCATATTTTGGAAATATACTAAGCAACCGATTCAAAACTAAGAAAAAAATCAAATTGTCCATGCTATAGCCTGTGTCAGCTATAATCCTTTTAGACCAAACGCGTTCGTCAATTTTGCAGCTTTAAAAAAGTGAAAAATTCAAATCAGAATCTTTCAAGATTTTTGAACCTTGTTAAACTTCCTTGATTTTAGTGTAACGTACCACAAATAGTTACAACAAAGGCTTTAGAGTATACTTAAGCAAAACACCTGTCGATCATCGGTCATTTCATACAAAGGATTTCGCTAATAGAATTTAACCCCAAATTTCTCAAAATCCCAGCCGATCATCATATTGGCCGGTCACAGAACAAGGAGCTTATAGATCAGTCATCCAAATGACCCTCAGCATAGACCTCAGGTACAAAGCTTTTAAAAAAAGTATGTGCCATTTTCTAACAACTGCTCAGAAATAGAAGAGACAACTAACTGCCAAGCTACTGCTACGCATGTACGATCAATTAAAAGTGGACAACTTTCTCTTCATGGATAAAACTTTTTTCATTGTCCAACATTGTCATAACTCTAAAAACAACAAAGGCTGCCACAAATACTGTAACTCAGCCCATCAATTAGAACAACAATCCGAGGTCCTTATCCCGTTTTTTTCATGGGTTTTCCCAGAATCCCCGAAAAAGAGGTACCTGGTCCGGGTTTTTGTGTCCCAGGAGGTAAACAGTGAGAATCCCAACGGCATATTTGGCATCCTCGAACACGCCATACACCTTTGCAACAAATCTATGTTCAATGGAGGCCATTGTACATACCTACAAGATTCAGCTCCTGCTCAAAGTACTAAACTAACGTAATTTGGCTTAAAAACGATGTTTCAAAGCTGACGACTAAAGTCTAGTGTCCGACTCCCCATCCAGAGTTGCATTCGCACGATCACTTTGTATGGTCAAAGTTAGAACTAATGAACTGCTAGAAGCCCATACAAATTTAGTGTCCCTACAAAAATTTCTATTCGAAGCGTAGATAGGATTTTCTCCAAAACGAGCAGCGTAATTGAAGAAATGGGTGATGGAGCAGACATCACGCCGTAGTGTAGGCTGGAGATGATTTTATTGACAACTAAAATTATTTTTAAAATCTGCGGCTATTTAGCCACGCGTTTGCGAAATTTCAACGCTTTGGGATGAATGGTTGTCGAGAAAAAAATTCATACGTTTGTCTCACTTATTATGAACTACCCTGTAAAATAGCTTTGAGGGCTGCTGTAGTTTTTTAAAAATGAGGATTGAAAGTCTCTGAAGAGTAGCTGGGACAGCTAATAATATTAGTAATATGCGTCCGACTTTTGCGCCGATTGACGCTTATCCCGTCATAAATATTAAAATTTTCCTTTGTCGATAAATATGCATGCATTATTTAGTAAAAATAAAAGACTTGGCGAAAATATTTGCGGCATAAAGTATACGACATTCCTAAAGCATATCCGGACACTTTAAAGTTTCCTAAGATTGTGATACAGCGTAAACCTTAGTTGGAATCATGTTTAATGCAAAAACTTTTCGATTATTGAGAAAAAAAAGCTCCTCGGGTCAAATTGCATTTGTTAAAAAATTGAAGAATGGAAACCTTGTTACAAGGGGCCCCACTCCCGTGTAAAAAATTCTGAGCAAAGAATAAATATGGTCGTATATTGACATGCCCTTTGAATAAAATCTTATCAAATCTCATGAAAATTTCATGACATTTGATAAGATTGACAATAG
>JAQIVE010002270.1:0-20559 GCA_034698285.1 Sminthurinus bimaculatus | reverse complement strand
ACTGTGACCAACTGGAGAAAATTCGGGCTGGTCTTGCATGGAGAAAGCAAATTGAAGATAAAATTTACTTTCTGCATAATAATGCAAAATCGCATGTTTCAAAAATGACTCAACAACAAATAAAGGAACTGGAAGAGGACTGCTGTACCCCATCCTCCATACTCTCCGGACATTGCCCCTTCTGACTGTTATGTTATTAGATCTCTGTATAATTACTTAACTAGGAAAAAAATTAGTGAACGATAGAGTCTTCGAAAGCATCTTCATGAGATTTTTCAGTCGAAGCTTCCATAGTTCTACAGAGACGGGATACACTCTCTGCATCAACGTTGATGACAAGTAGTAGACACCAATGGTGCATACATTGTTTAACAATATTTGAAAGTTTTTGAAATAAAAATAAAAGAAAGCGTAGTTGCAAGTGTCCGGGAATTTTCCCGACAACCCAATAGTATGCATGCATGTATTAGGCACACAAGTAACTTTGACTGCATGGACTGAACATTGAACACATAAAATTAGATGGAAACTGAGGGAATATCAAGAATGAAGTTTCAAGTCTGCATACATAGTCTGTATGTGCCTATAAGAAAATTTTCTTATGAACTCCGGATGTGCGTTCTACGGTCCAAAGAGGATATTTCCTTCCTATAATATCATACCCTATAAAAATATACATACATATATGTACACACATGATGTGAATCTCAACTCCAGGTTCGAGTCTACAAGCAGTATACATATGATAAGCGACAGTCTGATCTTTCTTTCTCATCTTTACCCCCTCCCTTGTATCCTACATGTATGTATACTGTATATTCTACTGCATGCTCCTTGTAATCCTGAAAGTGAATAGGTAATACAATATAAAATCTTGGTTTTAATCTTGGCTTCTCCCTTCAAAACTTGTCTATTTTACTCCTTCAATTTGGCAAATATCGGAGTTTGCACACATTTGAACTTGTGTGAGTACGAACTTAGTTACTTGCTGCACTTGACTTGACGTATACGCGGTTGGGGTTTGGATTGTTGAATTGTGGGATTACGAAAAAAAAGGATGTACATCGTACAATGTACATGTGTCTTGTTTTGCTGTGTTTGTTTTTCTAGTTGTTGTAATATTATTTTTGTTTCCGAATTTACAATTTACAAACACAAGTTTTTTTGCCTCTCGTATCAACATCCACATCTTCAAGTCAACATTTATATGTATACAGTCATAATAAATACAACATACAGTACAAGAAAAATTCACTTCCACTGTTTTTTCTATGACAGATATGTAGTATATATTTTACACTTTACACATTATATAGCTGATATTAAGTGCTTGTAAGTATGAATCTCGCCTTTTATTTTATTTCCTTGCCAATTGCCTCTCTGCCCTGTCAGCCCGTCAACTTCCATGCATACATATTGTGACATGTTATGATACATACAGAATACAGAGATGCAGCTGATAGAGTAAATAGTAAATACTGACTAATTTCTTGGACATCATTTACATCACATGCAGAAACGTAAGGTATACAAAATAAACATACAGGTAGACAACCTTTATCACCAGATCAAAATAAACAACAATTTTTTATGCCTTATACTGATAGTTATAAAGTTATTGCAGTGCAAACAACGTCAATGAAATGGAGTAATAAACGTGCCGGTGTTTATGTCTTTATGTTTATTAGCATTAGTGAGGAAATGTAACTATTATCTCAATATGTGTCTAGGCATATTGTCTATTATGTGGCTGTAATCTGCAATGAAAATGAGATAAGATTTGTACTCAGTACTCCGTGCTTAGGTTTACCACGCACAATATGGTAAATTGTACATTGTATATTATATAGTTACCCAGCATATTCACTGAACGTGAAAATAAGTGAGTCTTCTTCTTCTTCTGGGGCAAAGGAAAGTTTGTGCAATATGTAAAGAGTAAACATGTAATATGAATACCGTATACATACAAACATACACAGTGACAGGAAGATGGATCTGCGCCTATTGATTTTTGAATTTCCGTCCCTTTCGACTTTCGACATCAAAAAATCTCGTAATAGTATCAATAGCATTACTTTTGACTAACTTTTCAGCTTGAGTAAAAATAAAAGAGGATAAAATATTATACTATGTGAAATGGGGAAATGGAAGATATGATCTGTGCAAATATATTTAGATACATACCCTACATATTTGTATCTGTATCTTATATTTTATAGTGTTCAGTATTCAGTATTCCAAAATGGTTGTACTGTATGCTGTATGTGTGTTTGTATATTGGTTGCTTCCACAATTTTACAAATAAACTAATATATAAAGAAAGATTTCTCCTTATTTCTCCATCTCCGCAGGAAGGAAATGGAAAAGTTTACAAAACTTTTACAGCTCTATATCTTTATAATACACACAAACAAATTGTAGCGTAATGGCAATCTTGGGTGGTTGGCGGCTGTTGGCTGTATCATGTATGTGTATTGTGTATATTGCTTGATGCCTGGTGATGTTGTGCAAAATCAGCTAAAGATTGCCGATGTACGCTTCTAGATGCATACTTTCTTTATGTTATGCATCCTCAGAATCCTGATGATGCCTATTTATCCTTTATTTATTTCAACGTTAACTGACTCTAGAGAAAAAAGACACACGAAATATTGTACGTATGTATAAGTAACAACATACTGAGTGTGCATTTTGTACGTTTTGGATTTTTTTGAAGAATTACATTTTCCCCCATTTCCAGCTACACAGTTAGCCATCCGTATGATTCTCCATAATATTTTGCTCTTTTTCTCTCTACCATTTGCCTGGAGTTTCCTTCATCTGCATTATTACTTCAAAGACGCCGGCAGCCCCTTTTTCTTTTCTAGATACTCTTTCAGACAGGCCCACCAAATGTAGATATTTTCCTGTCTTTGATCTTGTAACAAACTATCATACAATGTATAAAATATAATAATAGTATAAATAATATTGTATTTATATGTAAACGAATGAGAAATGATTGTTGCAATGATATGCTATGATATGATACCTACAACCTACATGCATTGTAGAACATGAATTGTACTTTTTATTTGAATCCACAAAGAAAAGATGTTCTGCATCTTCTTGTTCACTCGGGCCTTTTCTTGTTCTTATTAAGGTTTTGCTCCCGATTTTGAACTTTTTCTACATACATAGTCGCCGGTAGATTTTTTACATTTTCTGAAATAATACGTGGCATTCTCCTTGTTTTTATTCCATGTACTTCATATTATCCTTTTCCTGGTTTATTGCACACGTTTTCGGTGTCAGCGTGAATTCTTTTTGGAAGATATATTACTGTACATATTTGTGTACATATGTATGCTTCATTTTCATGAAGCATATCATGTACACTTGTGATGAAATGAAGATGCAAGTTCATTGAGCATAAAGTGCCGACCATAAGTCTACAGTCTACGGCATGCATAGGAAATACAAAGTACCCAAGACAGCGTCATCACATAAGATATACAGACCATGCACAATAAAGAAGATGATGATGAATGATGATGTTGCTGTTGCCTCGCGAATGTGACTGTTGACTGTTGAGAAAATGCTGAGAGCATGAAAAAACATGAACCAAAACTTGCCTTCGACGTTGTACATGCTGTACATGTTCAATGTACAATGTACAATCCCCGTTTAAGTATAAAGCAAAAAGAGGGAAAAGAAGGTTAGAAAGACGTTTGGGGGAAAGGATGAAGCTGCGGAGAAATTCCAGGAAATCTTGGGCCTACCTTGCAACTTTCAATTAAAATAGTGTGTGTGTGTTTTGGGAATAACATTTCAAAACTATAAATGAGAATAGTCAAAGTTATGTTTTCTTTTAATTTCTGCACCGCCGTTCCTCTCTCTCTCCTTGCGTAATCTTTCTTAATACATAAATTACGTGTATGTATATATAATATATACATTATGCATGCATATGTAGACACATATTGTCCTTTGAACCTTTTTTGTCTCTGTGAAAGGAAGAAGCTGTAGAATGTACATATCAGTAGAATTCAGAGGATGCAGATAGAGTTCAGCGTTCAACGGGTGGAGAATACAAAGAAAAGCGGGATGAATCTTATGAATGAAGTTGAAATTGAAGTCCATACACATGCATACCTACATAGAATACCTTAGACCAGATAAAAGACGATTCCCAGGAGGAATGCCGTGTGTTTTGTTGTTGTT
Source organism: Sminthurinus bimaculatus (assembly GCA_034698285.1). NCBI lineage: Eukaryota > Metazoa > Arthropoda > Collembola > Symphypleona > Katiannidae > Sminthurinus > Sminthurinus bimaculatus. The sequence goes on along the minus strand of JAQIVE010002270.1, from coordinate 16,356 downwards.
TCCCACATTATACATAATTATTGTTATGACATCCCCAGAGACAAACGGAAAAAGAAAAGGACGCTGCTACCGTTTCCATTCCATTCCATTCCGCTTTGCTCAGGGAATAATGCGCATACCTAACTACATAAATATAAATTTGTGAGGCAAGTGGCAAAACACGAGTCCAACGGTAAATGGTGAAAATACATGGATTTTTGCTAGATTACAATACATAATACATAGCCACCAGTAAAATGTGCACCATATCCATACACATACAAAAAGGAACCAAGTTAAATAAGCAAGAAAAGCTGGGTTAAAAAAATAAAACATGGAAAAATGGAAATTGAAGCGAAATATGTAATTACAATGCTTATGTCACATTCTTGTATACATATTTCTGCAGAGAAGCTCGTTGCATTATTTATTATTTTAGCATTTCGTTTTCACTTGCCAATTTACAATTTACCCGAGGATTTCAATGTTGTACAATGTTGAAGGTCATTAAACTTAATTAAACTCTTGAGTGCTCGTCTTAATTACCCCCCATCCACAACCAACAAGAACAAGAACCACACACATTCTTTTTACACATAATACTTATGTATGTATGCAGTGGAGGAAATTCTTATTGTTTCAGACTAGAGCCAGAACCAGGCAAAAACCATAAATATTAAAGTTCTCCCCTGGCTGACTCCCTGTTCGTCCATCTTCGTCTGCTATACTTACAGACTACAGACATATTTATAAAATGCACTCAATAACTCTCACTTTTTTTTCTTTTAACATTGACAGTGGAACGTATCTATAGTACTCTATTCCTTTTCCCATATTCCAACTAATGTAAGAATAACAATAATTATTGCAGCTCACATTCCATTGCTCGTCACTTCTTCATCTCTTGACACTGGTCTAACTGTACCAGAGCCAGGCAATTGCCCATATATTGCATTGCTGCAAATTTGAAATGATCGTTTAATAATTTAGTCATATATGACACACGACAGCTATTTAATGAATTACCCATACCTTTGTTTTCCACGATCAAAAATAACTTTATGACATTTAAAACTGCAATATAGTTAGCTAGATATTAGTACATATTATTATTGCTATTGTTATTGTCCTTCTACACGGTCAATAGCTCTTGTTTCATGGTGAAAAAGCCTGAGCAAATTCGTCAAACAGTCCCTCGAGAATCAGGCACATAGTCATAATTAATAATTAATTACTATTACACAAAAGGAATTATGTCGTTATCGTTCACTCACAGCTCGGTTCTCTCTCATCAGACAAAAGTCGAGTATCTACGAGACGAGTATTGCTCTCCATACAAAATAACATCTATACCTAAAAACAAATACAATGGCTCATTCTTCTTCCCGCAGTAGTAGTTTAGTTCGACTGAGCATGAAATTGAGTAGTTTGGACTCGGAAACTATAACAAACCAGCTACTGTGCCATGGTTTTATGTATAAGTATGAACATTGTGCAGTCTCTCGAATCTCCAGTGCAAATTAGCTATATTTTGTATGAAACAACAAGAGCATTCTTCCCTGATTCCATTTCTAATCATAATACAATAATTTGACATGCATCTATACATGTATTATGCTCTATTATATGCATTTAGCCCATTTGAAACAAGGAGATTTGATGTAGGTAATGTATATAAATTTACTTACTGTTTATCCGTTGTTTTAACCCTGGTATCGGAGTAGTCCAGAGATCGATAGCAATTCTCCAAAATAATCTACGAAAAACATGAAACAGAGTCATTATACAAATAATATAAAGAAAAGTAACATAATAAATACATACATAGTCATAACTTATAACAATTCGTAATTTAAGAATCTTTTTGTATTGCATGTTGGATTTATTATCATCATAATCCAAAAAATGGAAAATGGAGTGGAACAGAGAAGAATAAAAAAACATGATCATGATCATGATACTTTGGGAATAAAAATACAGTAGGTATAGATAACATAACTTTACTTATTATACGTATCACATCATACATCATGCATTGCATTTTGCTCCAATAATACAGTGTGAGACACATAACCGTAAAAGCAGTTTAAAACTTTTAAAGCATAATTTTCTCTTTCATTCTCTTTTCTTGGGTTTTCTATTATATTATATACATAATACATAATATACACGTGAGACTAGACTGGACCCCCATGCACGACATCGGAAAGTTGAAAACAACAGTTGCATTGTTGTTTTGTGAATAAAACTCACGTCTACAGGTTCAGGTGTATGTATGTATATTGTGTCTGTATATTATATATTACATAATAATCTGAATCACAGTTTATACATGAGAATCAAAAGACGTGAGTGTAAATTGTACAGTGTACAGTACATGGAAAAGATGGTATCCAGTTACATACATACATAGTAAATACGTACACCTTTTACACTACATTAGATTAGACATGGACCTCCTTATTATGTTTATTATATTAGTATTATTATCAGCATACATAAGTGAAAAGGGGGAAAAGTCTCAATTTAAGGAGGGAGCAAAAGCCATTACGTGTAATGTATAAAGTATACATTATACATGTATGGAGATAAAAGGATTTTTTTTATACAGCGTAAGTATAGCTTCTTAACTCTTTACCCACTTGAGTTTTCTCATCGTTTTACTTTTGGGAAGAAAAAAAATAAAAAAACGTTACTTCCTATCCTCACATTAGACTATTATACTATTAGATATCAACAATACAAGAACAAGCTTGAAATGAAACAACGAAACAGTAGCTTTTGTCGTATCGTATCATATAATAATACACAAATATATACGGACACTTATAATTTATAATATTGTATGATACACTATACACACTACACACCCTAATACTTGGCTAAATGGTTAAATGTATCGTTCAACTTTTTTTGAAACGGTCACAGGGAAAATTGTCTTGTCGCTTCTGTTTTTAAGTCTCGGCCTCCCCATAATATGTATGTACATATGTTGTATTATATATTATACCAACTGTACTAGGTATATTATACGTTATGGCATGGCATGCGAACCAATTTTTGTTTCGCTGTTTGAGAAACGGACACTGTCAGACTTGCTGGCGATGATTATTACGGAGATAAAGACGGAAAATACTGTGTATCATTTCATATTCCCAGTGCAGTGTCTACCTGATAAATACAAAGTAAAAAGTAATACTAAACTTACTTTACTTTATTCCTTGTTTTTGTGAAGAAGTTTGTATATTGTATAGTTTGTAGCCAATAGGTCTGGGCCTGCTACTGTTTGAAATGAAAAAAATCATTTCCTATACATGCACGACACTATTTAAAAAGGGTTATGTTTATGCTTTAATTACACTTGACTGTACACTGTACACTGATTAAAGTCCTAGTTTTTTTGAGCGAGAGCGAGAAACCAATTAATTGAGTCTTACACTTGCACATGCAAAATGCACCTTCTAACCTGTTAATTAATATTAATGTACAGATATCAGTTTGAAAATTTTGATACTTTTTATTATCACTCACTCAGATCAATGGTTACATACTATATGCATATGAATAAAAATATCAGAAGCACGAATGACGAATTATGATTACAAATGAACATGCATTACCCACATGAAAGAGAATTCAGGGATAGGAAATGCAGTTTCCACCTGTATTGTAATACTTTGCCGGAAATTCAATGCAACATAATATAATGCGTGCACACTAAATACATTAAAAGTTCATCAAGTTTGATGCATATTTGAATCATAAACGTCAAAAGTGCCTTAATTTTTAATCCTGTATCAAGTTATCTCTTTATTAAATCTACAGCCATCTCAATACACACTACATTTTGATTTTGATAAATTATTATATTAATTAAACTTTTCCTTCGTATTTTACTTACTTCTATATGTACACATACAAATAATACATACGTTATTATGATAGCAATAGTAACAGGGATAAGAAAAGAACCAATTTTTTGTTATTGAAATCGGAAATATTGTACAAGAAGTAAAGTAAATGCAACAATTTTAATCTTCCATTTATCTACACGGTAAATCATATTTTAATTGGGAAGATGTTTCTTCTTCCCTTTTGATAAAGTCTATGCTGGGCTCTGGGCTAGTTCATTTGCCAAAACACAGGAACTATCTTAAAAAATGATGGGATGCAACATTCAGAATACAAACTCTCATGTAAATAGGTAGTCATGCATCCACCTGTGTATAAACATTAAGCATGAATCATATACCAAGCCCATACTTAACATTCATTCAAGACACATGGATTTTGCGGATAACAGTGCCGACTGCCGACTCTCTTCACTCTTCATCTTGCCTCTTCCTTTGATTCACAAGTTGTTGCTAATAATGCTGATAATAATAGTGACTGAACGCATTTGGTGCCCAGAATACAAGATACAACAAAAGGAAATAGAACCATGTAAAAAAGTGTGTACACACAAAAGATGCTAAAAAGGAACAGGAGGAACTAATAATATCAGTATAACATGCATAACATAACATAATGAAATGTAATGCAATACTTATAGTGAATAGTGAGTGAGCAGTATGTAGTTTGAAAGAAAGAAAAAGTGATCAACGAACCGTACACATGATCAACTTGATAGACTAGTTACTACAATATTTACTCCTGTTGCCAACAATGCTTGTTCTTTGCATTGCGTATAACTTACAATATATTATTATAAGTATATTCTTTAGTGCTATAGCCTGCAGAGCATTCAAGTTGGACTTGAATTCAAATTAACACAGAACACAAGGCACGTGCTTTAGCTGCATAAAACAGCACATACATATAAAGGAAACTTTAAGAAACAAGCTAGAAAAAGTATAGTAAACCATTGTGGTCATGTCTGTGTACACTTGGAACTTACAAACCTAATAAAATAATGTATCCGGTTCAAATACCCGCGTCGTAGTCCATATAATATAATATAATATTGTATAAATACATAGATCTATATAGAGTTTTCATTGAAAATAATACCCCTGTCTGTATAATATATAAAGTATATAAAAAACTCCCACAACTAGTAACTAGTAATCAGCAACTAAGCAAAAAACTAAAATAAGTGATCTGCGAATACATTATACTTGCAGGAAAAGTATTGTAGATAGATAAGAAAGAAAGGACTGATATGTATGTACGGTAATGGTAAGTAACTATTCCAAGAAAACTTTACTTTTACTCTCTTTTCTTCCACGTTCATTATTCATTATTGTCCATTATCGTCCGCGAGCCAGACCAGTAACTTTGTATTTTCATTCCCATTTCCCTCACGTTGAACTCTCTTTCTCTCTCTCTCTCTCTCTGTCTCTCTGAGTCTGAAGCGACGCAAAAGACTTAAGTAAGCCATTTGCGGACTTGGACTGGGGAAAGATCAGATATTTATACCCATTTGAGACAGACAAACAAAACACAACACACAACATACAACATACGACCAAGTTTGCGGGCCAGTCTGTTTATGTTGTGTTTGTACGAGTCATTTAGAGGATGAACTCTCCTTTTCTATAGTTCAAACCAATTATATTTCATTAGTTGGAACAAATGTCAAACAGAGAAAGAAAGAAAGAGGAACAGAAAAATAGGACACAATAAAGAGAAACATAAACATGGAGAGAGAAAGGCAGAAAATCTCTATTAAATGGAACTACATATTACATACAGCAGAATAATATACCTATTATATGTACATATATGTTATACATTATGTATGTCTACTTTTCCCCAGAGTTGAACGGTGTTGAACTCATTCGCATTCTATACACAAAAACTCCAACAAATACATATTATGAACTCGTTGATGCTGACTACCGGACTTTAGGCAAGTATTACACCTACACACATATGTATGTAATATTTATACAGAAATATATGTAAAAACTATAGTTATTAGTGTTATGCCGATATGTATACTGTGCAAATATCAAATGTAGTGAACAGCTAACGATAAGTACAAATAATGAGGAATGAGGAGCAACAACACAACAAGATCAAAAGGCACAATTTTACAAAAAAAAGAGAGGACTACGAACGAATTTTGTTCCTATGTATATGTATGCATAAATATTGCATATATTTGTGCTCACTTAGTGGTTGAATGACAATGCGCTGCATCATGTGGATTATTTTCTGGATGGGTATTTCGTTTCCGACGTAGGATCTTCTCTTATTCTATTCTGATGCCATGTGATATGAGTATGAGAGATGTTTCTAGTCCAACTCTGACTCTAACATGCTGCCCTTTCAGCTGTATGATCATGGCATGGTGATGAGTATGTGAGCATATAAGCATGAAATAAGCAGGAGGATTTTCTGCATCAAAATCATCATCAACACATGACGTATAAAAATAAAAATAAACAGTATGATAAATATGTTTGTACACTGTACACATAGTATACATACATTTAGCAAAGCATCATGTAAAGGTTAAAAATACAGATATATTATTGTACTTTTATTTTGCACTGTCTGGATGCATACAAATTCAAATAAGTACATGCATACATACATATTAGAACGTTTTGGAGTTTGGACAGGGCAGGAAGTGAAGCTCAGAATGGAAATGGAAATCAAACCGCTGTAATATGTATACGCGGATATGTATGAATGGCTAGATGGACGGACGAGAGGTATGAATTTCCTTTGAAATCTTTTATGATGTTGAGGAAAACAAGTTGTAGAGAGGAGGGGAGGCTGCTGCTCCTACTCCTACTCTTGCACTGCATGTTGTTGTTGTTGCTGCTGCATTTGAATTATTTTCAACGAGAGGAAAATTATCGTCCATGGTTTACAACAATAATGGCATTATTGCACTGCTTAAATCAGTAGACTAATATAGCGTTGTTTCTCATTACTCATTTGTGGTATGTATGTATATTGTTATCACTGCCGTACATTTTTTACATTAAGCATATGAAGTACGATAGTTATTAAAAATAAAGACAGCCTTTTATTCCTACAGTTCAAATTTAAAATCGAGCTGGGGTTTTTCAAACATTCAAGCAAGCCTCTATTACAGTATACTTATACAGTACAGCCGTCAAAAGTCGTAGAAAGTTTGATGACATGTCAAGATTAAGGTTTTATTATCGTCTCTTCCCTGTAATTTAATGTGTGTATAAATACATGTTGTGTGTATCATATAAATATGTTATGTATAAGAATAGGAGTGATGAGGAAGCTCTTCTCTGCATGTACATAGTATTTATGCATTTAGGTCTGCCCCCGGAGCAGCAGCAGCTTCTTCCTTTTTTATAAAAATAAATATGATACAAAGTCAGGTTTTTTTGCACAAAAACACATGCATATGTATTATCATACAGGTTTGTGGTATACAAAATGTATGGTAAATTTTTGTGTATGTACTCTGGATTAAATAAATGCTAAACACCGGATGTTCTGTGCGTTAAACTTTTGTACACCTTTTACAGTGTACAAGTGTAAAAAACACAGATTTTCTTTATTTACTACGATGCAACAAATGTGTAAGATTTTTTTTAACCTTTTCCAAAAATTGCTCAAAATAAATCAAAATTTTTGCTGAATATTTTTACTCTAACAAAGTATAGGATTTTTGTCGAAAAAAATTGTTGTATTCGACAGTTTGATATCGATGGGTCCGGGTAAACAGCAGGGAAAAGTAAACAAAGAAAACTTATGACTCAGAGTCAGCTACTGGTATTTAGTTTTAATTATCAGGTATCGGCACTATTTCCATCGAGTCGGCTTTCGTGCGGCTCGTTTTGTGTGCTACACAGTATAAGAGAAAGTAAAAATTTTGGAGTTCAATTCACAACGTTTTGTGTCGTAGGCGTGTTATTGACTTGCACTTGGACTTGGAGTATAATAAATAAGTATATCTCTATACATACATAAGTATGTATACGTAAAATGCGTGGCAGTTGCTGCTGCAGAGAAAATTTTTACACTGTGTTTCATCAGTATTATTACGCACGTGTATCTGTATCTTCTATCTGTTTTGGTATAGAGAGGTAAACGAAGGTTAGTCGACTTTTTTTGTATATGATTCAGAGTATAATTGCTAATATTCATTTTTAATAAATATTATATAGAGTCAAACAGGAATAACTACAAATAAAACCAGAAAAAAATCATACTTACACTCTCGATTCTCACAAACACATTAAAATCTCAAAGTGAAAGAAACTAAATAGTGGAAGAAGAAGAATGATGACCGATGACCATGTTTGTAAACGTAAACGTAAACGTACTGTCTGAAGACTGAAGTCTGAAGGTTTCACGAATCAAAACAACTACATACATATGAACTATAATGTGATATGTGATGAATGGATGAATCAAAGAGAACACATTATAGATAGATGATACAGATTTCCATATCCATAACGTGTGTATAATGTTACAATTTACAGTATTTTGTACGTAGGGAACCGGCGATAAGAACGAGTTTTCTTTAAAGATGCGATTCATATCCACTGTTATAGTTATTGCACATTATATGCAAAATTGCACGTTAATTACTGTGCATATGTATCTGTACATGTACGCATGATAGACAGTGGACAGACTCTTTTCATTCAGAATTAATAGCCGACTTCCCTCCCATCTTGCTCTTGGTTAGATCTCATATACTTATTACTTATCAGTATCAATGTATCTAGTTCACTTGATGCTTGGTAATATACATACAATACAATAATAATAGTAATCCTCGAGTCAAAAACCAGAGTAAAATCATCACGATATACTACAATACACAGGAACAATAACCATTATAAATTCAGGTTGTAATCCTGCTCATAGTATTCACAATGAAAAGTGCAAACTGACAAATAAACAATTTACTACAAAATCCACTAATGCTCCATATTCTGTGTAGTGAAAGTTAATACAACAAGTTGGCTCGGGTATTTTTCTGCTGTTGCCCAGCCGTTTGATTCAAACACCCGGGCGTTTATTTACCGTTCATTTTCAGGACAGTTAGCATGTAAAGTTAGTTATTTACAAGTGACTTGACCAAATTTTTGAGCTGAATTAATTTCCCGAATTTTTAAGGAGTATTTTTATTCAATGGGCCTGGGAGTTTAATTAAAGCTTTTTAGAGCATTTACATTGCTTAAAAATCCTATCATTTACATTTTATACACAGTGTAAACGTTTTAGTAACACAAGTTTTTTAACACGTTTCCATTTCTTCACTCCCAATCTATCAAATACAAAAAAAACAAGCCAAAATCCAAAAACTAAATTATGTAACATGCATTAACTAACCAAAAATGTTTTGTTTGCTTTTGTATTCTGCCAAACATGACACATGGTTCATTGCAACTGTAAGTATATCTCACATGAACACCTTGCAGTTGCTCACGTTCCGTGACAAGTTTGAAATCATGATCATTGCAATCCTAATTATGCCCATAAACAATAAACGCATGCTTTGATCATTATTAGCTAAACACCAAAGATCATTCCATCCATATTATGCATTGAAATTTTTACAATAATATCTCTCACTTATAAGTAAGAATGGTCCTATTATTTCCCAATTATAAACCAGTGATTGACATTAAGAGGCTTTAAGTTGAAGTTGAAAAGTCCTTTGGACAGCTTTTCGGTGATTCCTGTGATATATACATAATTAATAGAGTAAGTGGCGTAACTCCTGACTGCTGACTACCTATAATATGTATGTACAATATACATATATTGACTGCCTGAATCGTTAGCTTTGCGGCTGGATTTTTGCAATGACTGATTTATATGAAGGCAGCCTTACTCACTTTGCACTTACGTTTTTCCTTTTAAATATTACTCATACAAATCCATTTGCTTTGCAAGTATTTATATACTATATACATATACATTTGTATAATTTATTACATATTCGTTCAGTACGATTTGATATTTCAAGGCAAATGTTCTGTTGAGACATTGATAGGAAACTAATATGTATGTACTGATACTTAAAGGTATAATAATATTATAGACATAGTAAAAATGTAATCATTTCGTACTTATATGTAGATACATACAGGTAGATCGAAAAGTTGGCCATCTTAAATAATTCAGAGCTCACCATTTCGTTTCATTTCATTTCATTTAAAGTAAGTGATCCTTTTTCTGTTTTTTTCTAATATGGCCTAAGTTTTACATACATACTACAAACTACAGATAGATAATATAATATAATATAAAGGCAACTTGCCTGTCTATATAAAGCAAGATAAGTGTACACTCAGTGCATGCAGGGTACTGCATTTGGCAGGAGTAACGACTACTTTGTACTTATTCGCACATACGCCATATAATACAAAATCGAAAGACTCTCAAGCCTCTCAAACTCAAAAGCGATGGGATGATTGTATAAGTACTACAGATAGAATGCATACCGACGGCAGCTATGTAATGTAAATATGTATATGTATGTACAAAGAACTCCCGACCAATAAGACTTTCTATTAGATCACGTTCACGTTTTTTTCCTTCCTCTGCTGCTTCTTCTTCTTCTACTTCTTCGTCTAGTTACTTGTGATTCTCGTCTCTTTTATTTTTCTTTTAAGCAACTCTAAAGGAATCGATTTCGATTTGGGTAGGTTTACTTTTCGCATCGTACTTACTTTTCCCTGCTAACTTTTGGTGTACTCTGTACTCTGTACACACAGACCAAATTATCTTGTGTCCCGGAGGAAGGATGAAAACGTAGTTGCTTTACATTAGCCATCTACACTGTAGATTCTACAGTCACATATGTATGTATGTATAATGTATATGCATGCTTATCGTTAGTTACGAACATTAAAGTGCATGTATATTTACACAAAGTAACGGCAGAATACTGATTTTATTAAATACATATCAAATCACGACTCAAACAAGACAAGACAGAAGACAAACACCTTGTACCTTACTTTTAGTCAGCGAAAGAATCAGTGAATGAACGAATGAATGAATGAAGGGGAACAAAGTGACGAAGAGTGAAAGAAAAAGATAGAGAGAGAAGAGAGATTCCGAAAACTTATTTTGCTGAGATATTTTTATGATCGGTGATACAATGTACCTACCTATGTAAGTATATGCAGCTATTTGTAATACTGTAATATTTTACCGATTGCGAGAATAACTACGGATAAGTATAATGATAATTCTACTCATGAGATTGTAAGTATAAATTTGTTATTTAGTCAGGTACAATTTACAATGTAGCTTCATTGTAGGGAGCAGAATAGGACTCATACAGAGATGCATGAAAAAATTGGACTCCGACGGCTCACTAATTAAAATAAAATGGTTTATATCAAGCTCGTTGTATAACCATGTAACCATGTATTGGCAATTAAAATGCATAGGCAATGGCTAATTTAGCCCTAGCCATTGCATTATTATCATGCACAATATTATATTATAATACTCTTGTTTGGTCATTTCATCTCTGAATGCAGCACAATACCTGAATCTGAATATGACTGAATAACTAGACAGTTTTTCTTTAAATAGTCGAGAGGTATTTCTTTTGCTCCTTCACTTGTACTTTTATAAACTTTTTGCTGTACCTGCAATGAAAACGAGAGACAGAGAGAGAGTGCTTTAGAAAAGAAAAGTTTTTATTCGATACTTATCATGAATTATATTAATTCATAATTCGTAATTCCTGTACTTGTATTTTTACCGGTTAATGGGCAACGAGACAAGAAAAGGTGTACAAAAAAGCCTTTACTAGTATAAAACACACAAAGTTATGAAGATTTATGTACTTTTCATACGTATGTATGTCAGTGGAAAACTATGTCTGTTGTCTGTAGTGTAGAAGTACAGGGACACTCTTTTTGAGACAACTTTGCTGCCCGTTTTAAAATGTACAGAGTTTCAGTTTAATAATGTGAGTGTGGCAGAAAACTTTTCCTCGTATTATGCTAAAACTACAGTGGACTACTGGCAACTTCATGACCAATTTTCCTATCCATTTTCCCTTTCTCCTTCCATTATTCTTCCACGTCCGTAAATGTGCGAAATAACATAATTTTGTATTAATATTGTACACATTGTAGTTTTAGAATGTACAGTGTCAAATTCCTGTGATATTTTTGTGTATTTTACTCTCACAGAAGCATTTTCTCGTCTTCTTTGTAGACATTTCTTGATTTAATTATACATTTTGGGGCCGTTTAAATTATGCTTTTTACACATCAGATGAATCGAGAAAATTAAAATCTTTCTAATAATTTTGGGAAATTCTACGAATGTTTTCATAAGGTTTTGAGGTAGGAACGATCTTTTTCACATTATTTATACTGTATGTGTGCAGGGAGGAAATGAATAAGTGTAGGTTATGATTAGTATAAAATATGTATTTTTCATATCCACGGGTTGCGTAATGTCAGAATCACAGTCCCAGCACAGTCATAATCATGCTAATCATGAGCACAATTACATGGTGACAGTTGACATATTATTCTATCTCAATCTTTACTCTGTACACAGTTGCAACCTGTATCTTTAATCTGCATAAGATATGTACCTTCCATCAATGAAAATATCATACCTTAATTTTTCTTACACTTGTATAGCATACTTGATTTTGATATCGAATTCCCTACGCTATTCATTATTCATTGATATTTTATAAATGAGCATCACAATAATTATGTCCCGAATTATATTTCCTTTGTTTATCGTGCATTCACCAGCCGTAGATATAGATATAGCTTTAGCTCAAACCTCACACTTATACATACATAATAATATATTGTATTTTGTATGTAGTTTGTAGCCCCTAGTCCAATAATAGAATTTCACATCGATCATTAAATGTGATGGCCTACTTTGTACCTTATCGCTGTATGAATATATACATAATATGCATATAGTCACATAGTCAACCTGTGTGTACTTTAGCCATTATTATCGTCATTATTACTATTTTTTTCTGTAGACTTATTACTTATACCCTGTTTTATGTTGTGTATAGATTTACACGTCAAATGTCAATTAAATTTACGATAGCACACGCTCAAAAACTTTGTACACTATTTCCCCTTCATGTTTTTTGTCTTGTGTGTGACTCTGTCTGTATGTGTGTGTGTGTAGCACAGTGGCACACAGGGCAAAATACTTTGTACACAGTGTGTATAACACATTATGTTAAGCACTGCATTTATATCAAACTTGTTTATATGCACATGCATATTGCCATTCATTATTATATCAAAAAAGCTTTTCTTTTTCATTCTCCACATGAGATGCATGTACATTTAATCATAAGCAAATTCATAATCTGATGACGATGATGATTATTAGTATAGGTTTATTTGTAAAAATCCTTTTTACCATTTACCATTTACTCTCGGCGATTTTTTTCTCTCTTCTCTCTCTTTGTTTACACACTGACTGTACATTGTATATTTACATTTGCTGTATGAACATTGTAGGTTGTAGAATATGAGTATACAAATAAAGTTGTATGTATGTATGTACTTTAAACGAGAATGCTCACATTTATTCATTCATTGTCTTTTCTTGTTGAATAGGAACGAACAAACAAAAATAAGAATAATACGCCATGGCATGGATAGAACGACCAGATAAGATGGACTGTAATTTTGTGCACATAATACATCTACAACATTTTGCATAAAAAAGAGAGAGAGAGAGACGCTGGAGGATAAAAATGAAAACTCATCAAGTCAGCCGACCCCAACTTTTCAAAGTACATGTCTATTATATGCACGTGCTATATGTATTGTACGCTTTGTATAAAATTGAGTGCCGTACCTTTGAAACTTTGAAGTTCGCCTCAAAATTCCGAGCATTTTAACACCATTCACAGTGTGAGTGAATGGTGTAGACAGTAATAGACAGAACAGATTGAATATCCTATAATTTGACTCATACTCATATGTATAGATATCAAAACTCACTGATAGTTACACTTTTGTCTTTACCTTTAGCCCAATCCAGTATATAAATAAAGTACATAATATAATATATTGAGTGACAAGTCTCATTCTCATTATTTGTCTATTTATTTGAGAGAGAGTGACTTTGAGGCCACATCCACATTAAAAGTTGTGATGTGTGAACAAATTTTTTTCATTCATGGGCAAAGACAAAGACATCATAATATTGTGTCTCGAAAATCGTAAAATAATATGTATGTTACTTACTTATGTATATCTGTTGCACAGTATAATTAGTTGTCAATCGTCAAGTTCAATATCCAGGCCATTAATCAAACATATTGTCAATGAAAATATGGCAGTCGTTTAGTATTTAGATTTAGAGGGAAGCAAATCGCGAGTAAACACAAACAAACAGAGTGAGTAGATAATAATATGAGCTGCATATAAATATATGTAACATAAATATAATAATGAATGTATTGCACTGGTTTCGTCACATTTCAACATGACGATGACATTCACGTCAAATGCAATATGAGCAATGAGTAATGTGCATCCAATATTTTCAATTTCACTCTCCTTTGCCTTGCCTTGGCTGTGATTGCTTCCTCGTCTACTCGCTTCTTCATCACCTTATTACAAGTATATTATGAGAGCATAATGTAATATATTGAACAGGAGCCTTTTCAATTTTCAACAAATTAGTATACATAGCTACAGGAGAAAAATAAACTTGAAGATCCAATATGCAATATCCAATACATTTTTCTTACATGGAAGAAGTTGAATATTGAATTTGAACCCCTGCTGCTTGTTGTTAAGTACAATTGCATAATATAAGTATAAGTATAAGCATATGTACGTACTACGTACACCGAAGCAGAGCAAAACGGAAACACAATGCAATTATCGCCTGGATAATTACAAAGATGTAAAGTGCACACTCATCTATATTATATAGTGAAATAGCTTTTCTTGTATTTTTCACAATGAAGGTCAATGAGCACAAGCATATCACACAATACACAATCTATTTATATCAAGAATCAAGATACATTCATTGACATGAGCATGGACAAGTCGCAAATGTAGAGAGATAGATACTTTCGTTACAAGTTTAAATTAAAACTGGTGATGAGGTTGCGATTGCCACAGACTCAAACTTTAAATTACTTGAAATTCCTCAAAGTAATTTAAAATATTTGTTTACACAGAACATGATACAGTATAGATACAATACAAAGAAAGTTCATAAATATTACGGAGAGAGAAAGAAATGTCTTGAGCCAAAATATGCATCCATTTAGATTTTGAGATTAGCATTTTAAACTGCAGACTGCTCAAATAGGATTCACCTATTTAGGAACTGCATACATATGTGTATCTTACTCTCTTTTTTGGTTCTTGGGTTGAATTACCAACTTGAGATGAACTTCACCTATGACATCCATGCAATACAATGCAATACGAGAATATAAAATACATAATACATATAGAAGCCCATTATTTAGACTTAAAAAGTCAGCAGGCGCGATTATTATGGTTGTTTTTACATACATAACTATATACGTATAACTATATACATGCTATGTATTTATACTTGCGTATTGTGTATATTATTGCATAAGAATTTGTAAAAATTCATACATGAATTGGTGATCTGATCAAGGTAAATGTACTCGTAAAAGTCTCTGTCATAATCTCTGTAAAGTTCAGTGAAGCTATTCAAAAAAATTAGCTGGGAAGGTCTTCTCTTCTCTCACTGCGTGTAAATTGAATTAAAATATCAACCAAAGTAATAACTTCTTCTCGTGGCTATGTTTATAAATAATATAAATACATATCTAAAGGTTTTAGCTACCTGCTCCACCAAATTCTGTAGGTTGATAAGAGAGTGTAAGATATTTCATAATAGCATATATAATATTATATTGGTAAGGCTGATAAATGTGGAATATTATCATTATTATTAATGTATAAACACCGTGAAATTTGTAGTAATCAACTTTACTCCCGACGTTTCAATTATAGCTGCGTATATGTAATATGTACATAAAATATAAATACATGCAAAACATAATCGCGTTTATGTTCGTGTTCATGTTCACGTTCAATATTCACCGTGTAAATTATTCCGTCGGGACTTCTTTGACTCTAAACTTGTGCTTGTGCAACACACAATACATAATACACCTTGTGCATAATAGTTTAGAACTTTATCCTCTCAAGTCTGATTTGCCGGCTTTAGAGTTTAAAGCATTTAGTACACATTAAAAATTCAAAACAGCATCCAGCATCTATAATACATATGTACATAAGCATAGTCTTTCAGTTCGTTACTTTAGGTGAAAATTATTTAAAGAATTCGAATTCGCAGTCAAGTTTTGTTCACAATGGAACTTTTTTTGGTGCTCCGCGAGTTAGGAATTCTCACCTATCCTACCCGATGCAGTTTTTTACGCTGAGT